>CM054058.1:335736245-336004864 GCA_028641055.1 Alopecurus myosuroides
CCACAGAATCAAATTTATCCAATCGTTCAATTCTGCATTTGTATAACTGTATCTTGCTATGTAATATCCCGCATTTTGTCCTTTTAATGTGTTTCTTTCTTTTTTGAAGTTCAAATATTCTTAGCATACTCCCTCCGTTCGGATTTAGTCTACATCTTGGAAAAATTCAGACAAATTAGGGGGCCATTTATTAGTACCACTTTGCACAACCTCCTAAGCATCATAATTATGGTCTCACAAGAAAGAAATCACCCTATTGGTTAAACCAATCTTAATTAATGCAATGCATGCAAATTGCATATAATTTGGCCAATCTCTAACCATGCATCGTGTGTGGCCTCTCTCTCCTCTTAATTACCAGAGTGGGGACCATCCAGAATGTAGAGTATTTCCGAACAAAATCATGAGCCAGAATGTAGATTAAAAGCGAACGGAGGGAGTATTTAATAAGTATTGATCTGCATGGTCTGGGCAAAGTAGCTGACACGAGCACTTTTTACTTAAGGGTGTGAACCAGAGAATTAAAAAGTATTGTAAAAAGTCATTTTAAGCCTTTCATTAGTACATTTCACAAGTGCAAGTTTGTTTCACGCCGTATGACTTGCTGTAATGCAGTTGCTCTCTTCCTTTCAAAGTGGATGCAGTACATTGTTGCCATGAACATGACGCTGTTGCTAAGGTACCTGGATGTATTACTTTCATGTCTACTTCTTGAATTAGCTTCCGCTTTCTGTTTGTTTGACCTGCTATTTTATCTTGTAATCTGCAGTCAATAGGAGCCATAAACACTATAATTAGGAAATCAGATGGCAAATTAGTCGGGTACAATACAGACTACATTGGAGCAATTTCTGCTATTGAGGATGGCATAGGAGGTTTAAGCAATCTTAACCGATCCCTTGTAACAGTTACTTGGGAGTCATGGACAAATGTCAGATGCTTTATGTTCCACAGGTCCAGGGTCGAAGGATGCTGCTGTGTCACCCTTGGCTGGCAGGCTTATTGTTGTTGTAGGTGCTGGTGGTGCTGGTAAGGCAATTGCTTATGGGGCGAAGAAGAAGGGTGCGAGAGTTGTAGTAGCAAACCGTACCTATGGTAAGATTTTGTATTTTTATTTGGACGGTTCTTCAGCATATGCACATTTATTATATTTATCAATAGATCTATCTCATGTCCATTCTGTACTGGTAAAGCATCATACATTATGCACACATTATGTGTCACGGCCTGGGTTGCTGGGTACAGGTGGAGATTGTAGTTGTGGCTGTTGGGTAGGTGCCTAGGGCACAGCAGCAAGGGATGGGGAGGCAGAGAAATAAGGAAGAGATAGATTGAATCTTTTTTTAATTTATTCAACGACCTTGGGGGCTTATAAAGCCAATTACAACCTTGGGAGGAAAAGAAAGAAATCCTAACAGAATTAGAATATAGCAGGAGAACCTTCTACGGGGCAAAACCTTTCCATACTCAAACTCTGATTCCTAAATTGGTATTAACTAGGGATAACTAGAGAGGGCACCTAGGACTTGTCCCTGCGCCTGTAGGTAGCCCCCCACATGACATCTCTCCCCCCTTTGACAAACAGCTCGTCCTCGAGCTAGCGCTCTTTGAAGGCTCGGACGGTGGCTGTCCCGCCCATTGCACAAGTATCTGCCAAACACCACGACTGCGGCGAGCCCGAAGAGCACGCTGGGGCACTGGCAACACACGACCGTTGAACATCGCTGGTAAAGTTGGAGGAACGGAGGCAGCCGGACCATGGTACGGCTTGAGCAGACCAACATGGAACACACTGTGTATACGGTCCTGTGGTTGAAGGTCCAAGCGGTAAGCGACTGAATCAATCTTAGCCAAGATCTGATATGGCCCGTAAAACTTAGGGGCAAGCTTGCCTTTAGCGGTACCACCCAAAAAGGCAGCTGGCCGATGATGAAGGTGCAGCCAGACCCAATCGCCTACTTGAAATTGCAAGGGACGATGCTTGGCATCGTAGTAGTGCTTAAAATGCTGCTGAGCTTGATGAAGACGGCCCCGAACTTCCTCCAACAATTGATTTCTTTCCGCAATATGTTGTGCCACTGCAGCATTGCGGATCTTTCCCTTCTCGTAAGAGCGGATGGAAGGAGGATCCCGACCATATACAATGTTGAATGGAGTATCTTTCAGGGCAGTGTGGAAGGACGTATTGTAGCAAAACTCCGCCCAAGGTAGAGCATGACGCCAGTTGCGGGGTCGGTCCCCGGTAATACAACGGAGGTACATACCAATGACACGGTTCACCGCCTCAGACTGACCATCTGACTGGGGGTGAAACACCGAGCTCATGTTTAGGCGAATACCAGCCTGCTCAAACAACGAATGCTAGAAACCTGAAGTGAACACCGGGTCACGATCGGAGGCGATAGATTCTGGAAACCCATGGAGGCGAACGTTATCGGTGAAGAAAGCACGAGCCACTGTCTCTGCAGTGTACGGATGGGCGAGTGGAATAAAATGGGCGTACTTCGAGAATCTGTCCACCACTGTTAAGATGACCGTCTTACCACCCACTCGCGGAAGCCCTTCGATAAAATCCATTGATATGTCGGCCCAGACCTGAGAAGGGACCGCCAATGGTTGCAGCAAGCCGGCAGGATGCAACTGTTCTATCTTGTTACCTTGGCAGACAAGACAGTTCCGGATGTAATCCTGGAGCACCACCCGAGCGCGAGGAGTATGGAAGTCACGGCGAAGGCGCTGAAGAGATTTCTGCACACCTTCATGCCCAGTATCATGAGCTGCTGCAAGGATCTCCGGTAGCAAAGGAGAATCTGGCGGCACATAGGCACGCCCCTCATATGTGAGGAGGCCATTCGTGAGGGCCCATGGCGCCTCCATCTCACCAGCTTGGAGCTGGTCACGCAGCGCCACTAGTGGAGCCTCAGAATTATTGGCGTCACAGAGCTGGGCGAAGAGGTCAAATGATGGTCCTGAGATGGCACAAGATTGCAATACGTGGGTGTCGCGGCGAGAGAGTTCATCGGCCACGGCATTGAGGCTGCCCGGTTTGTACTCGACGGTGAAGCTCATAGCCAAGCAATTTTCCCACCCAATGATGTTGCGGAATCGTCGAGAGGCGCTGGTCAAGGAGAAACTTGAGGCTGTAATGATCAGTGCGCACTACGAAAATGCGGCCCCATAGGTAGGGACTCCAGTGTCGGATGGCCTGGACCGATCCGATTAGTTCTCGTTCGTAGGCAGCAAGGGCAGCATGGCGTGGTGCCACAGGCCTGCTGAAATAGGCAATGGCCCCGACACCCTGATGCAACACTGCGCCAAAGCCTGAGCTAGATGCATCACACTCCACAACGAGGAGCTTGGAAAAATCTGGCAGCTGGAGCACTGGTGCGGAGGTGAGAGCCTTCTTGAGTGCAAGGAAGGCCAAGCTAGCTTCCTCTGACCAGGAGAACCCCTCCTTCAACAATTGTGTGAGGGGTGCCGCAATGGTTCCAAAATTTTGGATGAACTTCCTGTAGTAACCCGTGAGGCCCCAGGAAGCCACGCACTGCCCGTGCTGATTTAGGAATCGGCCAGTCGAGCACCGCCATTATCTTCTGGTTGTCCATGGCCACGCCCGCCGCTGAAATAACGTGGCCCAGGTAGGCCACAGATTCCTCCCCAATAGAGCACTTGGAGCGTCTGAGGAAGAGCTGGTGTTGGCGCATCATTGTGACGAAGATGGTCGGACCATGAAGGGCTATAGATCAAAATATCGCGAAAGAAAACGAGTACAAATTTCCGAAGGAATGGCCGGAGAACCTCATTCATCAGGGCCTGGAAGGTTGCTGGTGCATTTGTCAAACCGAATGGCATGACCAGGAACTCAAACAAACCCTCATGCGTGCGAAAAGCGGTCTTCTTGATGTCGTCTGGGTGCATCCGAACCTGGTGATAGCCCGAGCGCAGGTCCAATTTGGTAAAGAAGCGAGCACCTCGGAGCTCATCGAGGAGCTCGTCCACCACTGGAATTGGAAATTACGGTCTTCTCATTGAGGGCACGAAAGTCGATGCAAAAACGCCGTGAGTCATCCTGTTTCTTGGCAAGGAGTGCCGGTGATGAGAACTCGGAGTTGCTTTGGCGGATGATGCCGCGCTGAAGCATGTCAGCACACTGTCTTTCAAGCTCGTCCTTCTGGCTGGCTGGGTAGCGGTATGGCCGTACCACCACAGGGGGTGCGCCTGGCAGAAGGTGAATGCGATGATCTCGGGCACGTGCCGGTGGTAACCCCCGAGGCTCGACGAAGAGATCCGCGAACTCGGACAGAAGGGTATCCACAAGGTCGCGGTCACCAATAACATGGAGGTGTGGCCTAGGTGCCTCGGTGAGGCCATGCGATGCCACCTGATGGTTGACTCGCCAAAAGGACATGGACAGGCGCTCGAACTCCCAGAGAATGGGACCTAGGGTCGGCAGCCACTTGGTGCCTAACACGATGTCAACGCCGCCTAGCTGGATGGCGTACAAGTCGACAACGAATTCCTCCTTGCCAATGAGCACACGTGCAGCACGGTGTAGATAGGTGCACTGTACTCGTTCTCCGTTGGCCACAACCACGTGAAGGTGCTCGCATTGCTCCAAGTGAAGCCCTTGCCGGCAAGCAGCATCAGCAGCGATGAAATTATGGGTGCTGCCGGAGTCCACTAGGGCAACAAACTCAAGGCCACCTACTCGGACGGCTAGCTGCATGGTGTTGCATGTTCGGACACCGGAGCCAGCAGCGAGATGCCCAACTCCTCCTCATCCTCCGTGGGTCCCGTGTCATCGTCGTTGAAGTCACCGGTCTCAAGGTAGAACAGACGCGCACAACGATGACCACGGACGAATTTCTCGTCGCAGTAGAAGCAAAGGCCTTGGCGTCTCCTTTCCTGCATCTCAGCGGGCGTCTGCTTCTTGAACACCGGGTTGCCGTACGGCGGTGTTATCGTGGCCACCTCCGCTGGTGCAGCAATAGCTGTTGTGATCTGCCGGTTCCGGCTTCCTGTAGGGCGTGATGTTTGTGTTCCGGTCGAAAAATTTGCTAGTGTCTCGTACGCCCAGGTCAGGTCCATGGCGTCATCCAACGGTGCTGGTTTCTGCAGCTCGACGTGGGTTTTGAGGGGCTCCAGTAGTCCATTGGTGAAGATGCAGACCTCCCTCTCTGTCATGGGTTCCACACGTGCGAGGCGTGTCAGTAATTGCTCCTGGTAATCTGCCACGCTGCCGGTACGGCCGCAGCGAGACCAAGTCCCCATCTGGGTTGGCTCTGTATGGTGGTCCGAAGCGTTTATCGACCAAACCGATGAAGGCATCCCAATCTGGTTGCCCGGCTGTACGTTCTAGCCAGCTGTACCACAACTGAGCCAGACCTGTCATGTGGAACGCAGCCTGCCAGGTCCTCTCCGCCATCGGCGTGCGCTGCCCTCGGAAGATCTGCTCACATCTATTAAGCCAGGGTAGCGGGTCCTCGCGGCCATCGTACGTCGGAAAGTCCGACTTGGCGAAGCGCGGCGGTCGCCTCTCGTCTGCCGGGTCCTCCGAGCCTTGAACCTCAAGGCCCTTAGTCCGTAGAGCTGCTGATGGTTCAGAGGTTCTGTCTCGGCTGCCGAGGTCACCCTCGCCATTGAGGGCTGTTCGTTTCTCCACGCGTAGCAGAGCGGCCGTGGTCTCCCGTACCGACGCTTGCTGCTTCTCGGCGAGGTCGGCGAGTTCTTCCTGCCGGTTGGCAAGGTCGTCTTGCTTCTTGGCGATCTCCGTGACTGCTTTCGCCAAGTCCTCAATCATCTTCGCCAAACTTGGGTCGGACATGACGTCAGGCAAAGCAAGATCGCTTGCCCTAGGATTGGAACCAGAGTCTCTGATACCAAAATTGTCACGGCCTAGGTTGTTGGGTACAGGTGGAGATTGTAGTTGTGGCTGTTCGGTAGGTGCCTAGGGCACAGCAGCAGGGGACGGGGAGGCAGAGAAATAAGGAAGAGATTGATTGAATCTTTTCTTAATTTATTCAACGACCCTGAGGGCTTATAAAGCCAATTACAACCTTGGAGGAAAAGAAAGAAATCCTAACAGAATTAGAATATAGCAGGAGAACCTTCTACGGGGCAAACCCTTTCCATACTCAAACTCTGATTCCTAAATTGGTATTAACTAGGGATAACTAGAGAGGGCACCTAGGACTTGTCCCTGCGCCTGTAGGTAGCCCCCCACATGACATTATGCTACTTAAGCATTGGTAAATTATCTGATAAATAGCATAAATTTGTTGAAAACAAAGTTATTTTGTAAAAAGTTTCAGAGACCTACATTTGGTAGTATATATCGAAAGAACTACACAAATCCCATTCGGAATCATTTAGTGACGAGCAGCCAACTTACGTGATGGAGCAACTGGTTGCAACAATTGCTCCACGAGGAGCCCGTGTTTTGAATCCCAATGGCCAAATCAGGTGCCATGACATCTAGCACGCGTAGCACCTGGTCATGTGTAATCTTTCGTATCATGATCCCCCTTCTCACATTATCTTCACCTTTTAGTGAGCTTAATGTTTAAAATCTCATTTCTTCTGTAATCAGCGTTTGGCCGTGTTGTTGCTACGTCATGGAAAGAGTTTGGTCCTTGTTATTAAATTTCTTCATCCGAATGTAAGAAAGAGGGTAATCTGTGGTCGAACTTCATGAAGTGTGTAGAAAGTCGATATGCTTATTGCATATACCTTTCTTCTCATTAATAATCATCGAGGTACCTTGAATACCTCTGTCCAAATAAACGAGGAGAGGTTCATGTATAAGAGGCTGCTGCAGCCATGACAGCTTATAAAACAGCAACATCGTTGCTACTAGGTATGATAGGTGAATGCCATGTGGTTGGGCTGGTCCTGGATTAGAAGATGATGGCTGAATGAGGTAGAAGTTGCTAATCCTTAAAAGGAGATGTAATAAGTTGGACCCAGTTTAGCAAGGAAACACAAGGGAACTGGATCTTCGGATCCTCATTTTGTCTCCAATGGCTAAGCATCAGTGCATCACGTTATGCCGCATTGCACAGTGAACCTACTTTGCACCAGATACCATACCATCTTATAGTTAGTACGACTTCCTTACATGATTTTTTTTGTTTCATCTCTCGCTGGTCCATACTCGATTTAAGAAAAATGGTGGACGTATCGTAAAACATCATTTAATTTTACAATATTCTTCATTTATCCCAGAAAAGGCAGTTACTCTTGCCAATGCAGTTGGTGGTCAGGCCCTGAGGTTAGCCGACCTGGAAAATTTTGGGCCTGAAGAAGGGATGATCCTCGCTAATGCAACATCATTGGGGATGTACCCAAATGTTGATGGCACTCCTATTCCGAAGGTTACATGCAAACGCAAAACTTGTTCCATTCTAGCGGCAATACAATTTTGAATCCTTATAATCTGGTATTCCCTCTTTAACATGCTGCCTCAGTATATTTGAGGAATTCTACTTTTGGATCTGCAGAAAGCTTTAAGTTTCTACGATGTAGTGTTTGATGCCGTATATGCCCCAAAAACTACTCGTCTTCTACGAGAAGCAGAAGAATGTGGAGTGAAAGTTGTCAGCGGTGTAGAGATGTTTGTTAGACAAGCCATGGGTCAATTTGAGCATTTCACTGGTGGTATAGAAGGTATCATCTTCTCTTAACTTTATGATAACTCTTACTGTACCGAATGATGCCAAAACCCCCCGCACCTTGTGTTGTATACAGAAACTTGAGTTTGGAAGGTTGGCTGAGGAGAAAGGTAGCGGAATAGATAGAGGTTAGACGGATAGGGATAGCAACTAGAAGGGAAAGAGTTTTTTTTTTCGAGAAAACGCAAATGACATTTGCGTTTCATTTCATTGAAAAGGTAGAGTTTTAGTTACAAGACTCCTAGGAGGAGCAGATTACAAAAAGCAAAAGGAACCTAATGAACATCCCAGGTTGGTGGCAGCACAGTCCTCAAGCCGCGAGCGCCAGCCTTGGCCCAGGCAATGGCCTCATCCTTGATCTTGTCCACGAGTGCAGGAATATGGCCGAGCACCTTCGAAGACACAATTGTTGCGGTGTTTCCATATTATCCAGGGCCCAAGGAGGTTGGCAGAGGCAAGGCCTTTGTGCAGCAGCTTCGGGGTGCTCTGTTTCGCGCACAACCACCAGCCCATGAGTGATGCCTCGTGGTCCGGTGCGGCGGCCGTCATCCGAAGCCAGGCAAGGATTTCATGCCAGGTTTGGTGAGCGAAAGGGCATTCCAGCAATAGGTGGCGCATTGTTTCCGGGGCTTGATCGCAAAGCAGGCAGCGGGGGTGGTGTTGTAGGCCGCGGCATGCGAGGCGGTCAGCGGTCCAGCACCGGTCTTGGCTGGCGAGCCAATGGTAGAACTTGACACGTGGCAGCGCCCAATTCTTCCAAATAAGCTTCCAGGAGTAGCACTTCGTGGAGCCTTGGAAGGTGGCAAGGTAAGCAGAGTGCGCGGAATACTCACCGCTAGCGGTCCACTTCCAAATCAGTTGGTCAGGCTCGTCGGAGAGGGCGATCTGTTGGACAAGCTGCCATAGTTGTAGGTACTGGCCTATCTCGTGGATGCCGAGGATCCCCTGTATGTCCCTGGCCCAGGTGTTCCCTTGTAGGCCATCGGCCACCGTCCTGATCTTGCGCTTTCTCTTTGGGATGCATTGGTGCTCGCTAACAGATTTGCCGTTGATCCACCGGTCCTCCCCAAATAGGGCAGTGGTGCCGTTGCCCATGGACATGGATGTAGACGCGAAGAAGAGTGCTCTCTCTGCAGAAAACTGCAGGTTGAGCCCTTGCCATGCACGTTCCTTGTCGGTGTGAGAGAACCACAGCCAGCGGAGCCGGAGAGCTTGTCCAGCACGCTCCAGGTCCTGTACCCGAAGGCCACCCATTGAGATGAGGCAGCACACGCGGCTCCAATTGACGTGACAGTGCCCTCTGTTCGCCGCAGCGCGGCGAGCCCACAGAAATCCTCTCTGAATTTTCCCAATCTGTTCAGAGTTTTCTTCGGGGGCGCAAACGCCAAGAGTTGGTGGACAGGGATGGCTCCCAGCATGGATTTGACCAGGGCAAGACGCCCAGTTTTGTTAATCAGTCCTGCCTTCCATGATGGGAGTCTGCCCACCTATCCCGTCGACGAGAGGCTGGAGCTGGGCAGCCGTGGGGCGGCAGATCGTCAGGGGAATGCCAAGGTAGGTGATTGGCAACTCCACGATGGGGCAGCCCAGATGGGCGATGACCGGTGATGCCTCCTCGATGTCGCAGCGTATTAGCGTGGCTGAGTTCTTGGCGAAGTTGACGCAAAGGCCGAAGGCGTCGCCCAACAGGCTCAGAATCCCTTTGACCGCGGCGAGGGGTGACAAAACAGCATCTTATCATCGGTGTACAGAGAAATTGCCGGAACTGGCCGCCATGTGTGCAGGTGCTGCATAATTCCCAGGTTGATGGTGCGCCGCACGAGCCTGCCAAGCGTGTCCACGGCGAGCGCGAAGAGTCCACGGCGGTGCCAAATTGGCGGCCTGGGCTCCCCGTTGAGCAGAACACGTGTGCTTGTTGAAGAGAGGAGGATGGCAAGCCATTCCATGAACCTGTCGCTGAATCCATAGCGTCGTAGGACCTCAAAGAGGAAGGACCACGATATGGAATCGAATGTGCGTGCCAGGTCAAGCTTGAGCAAGGCTCTCGGGGTGCCCAGCTGATGGAGAAGTCTAGTAGATTACTTCACAAGGACGAAATTGTCGTGGAGGCTTCTTCACGTGATGCAAGCATTTTGGTTGCGGCTGACCAGATCATCAAGCTTTCGGGCGTGGCGCAGAGAGAGGACCTTGGCGAAGAGTTTGGCCACAATGTGAATCAAACTTATTGGGCGATAGTCGCCCAGCTGTCTGGCATCAGCCCGCTTGGGCAGCACTGTGAGGAGCGCCTGGTTGAGGCGGCTGAAGCCTCGTCTGCGCATCTCGAACAGCTGCTGGAAGACATCCACGAAATCCTGCCTGATAGTGCGCCAGCAGGCACGCGAAAATTCGGCGGTAAACCCGTCCGGACCCGGCGCCTTGCGAGCTGGAAGGCGTTTCACCGCGGCCCATATCTCATCCACGCTGAAGGGGGCGTCGAGGTGCGTGAGGTCATAGGGTGTGATGAGCTGTGTTAACTCCAGGGTACGATCACGGTCGACAGTGATGCTGAGCAGCGCATCGAAGTGCAAGAAGGCAGCCTCGGCCATGTGTGCATGCTCGGTGAGCACCTGCCCGTGCGTGTTGATGCTGAAGATTCGGTTCTTTTGTCGGTGGAAGGTGCACTGCCGGTGGAAGAGCGTGGTGTTGGCGTCCCTGACCTTGAGGTTGGCAATGCGGGCGCGCTGTCGGGCATGGGTTCGTTCCAAGGACGCGAGGCCCAGGTATGAGACCTTGAGCTGCTTGCGGAGCCAGCATTCTTCAAGGGATAGAACCCTGTCTTCTTGTGCCTTGTCAAAGCGCGAAATAAGTTCGCGCGTAATGGCCATCTTGCTTTTGATGTTACCGACCAACTTTGAGCTCCAAGCACCAGTCAAAGGGAAAGAGTCAGAACGCGGATTTGGTGCACCTCAGCACCGGCGAACTCGGTTTAAAAAACAATATGGTACTTTGGATTTTCAAAAAATTCCAATTGTTTGAACATGAATACATATACATGCAGATGCACAAAGTTTCCGTAAAAAGGTGTGTTATTTTTTGCTACAGAAAAGTTACAAATTTGTGGCTTTATAAAGGTGTAAATACTAGTATTTTGTCCTGAATTTTGTCTTTCTTGTCTAAAATACAACGTATTTTTAAACGAAAATTGTGGAGCACGAAGTAAATATGTATTCTTTCCTGGTGAGCAGCTGCTGGAGGTAGTGAATTTGTGCAGGACGCTGCAGAAGAGGAGTATCTGTATACTTTTTGGCAGATTTTTTGGGGATACAGAAATACGAGATTCAATTTTTTTTGGCCGCCGGAGGCCTACTCGTCGTTGTTGACGAGGTCAATGAAGGTTGGGGCTTGGGGATGACCATGGTTGGTGCCGGTAGCCATGCCGACGCGGGTGCCCGTGGCCATGCCGATGCTGGTGCTGGTGGCCCTGCCATCGCTGGTGCCGGTGGCCTGGTGGCGGAGATGGCCCCTCCTGCTGCAGCTCCTCCTCCAGCTCTGGTGCCGCTGGAAACATGGAAGTCCACTCTGGCGCGGGGGCGTGTGTCCTGGTCTCCTCCCCCGATGCGTGGAGCGCCCGGGGTCGGTCAGGCCATGGCACAGATGGACCCCCCACCGAGTCCAGGCTCTAGGTGGCTGACGCGTGGTCCCGGACGGACGTGCGGACTATCCGTCTTCTGTCTATGGGGACGTAAACCCATCCCAAATTTGGGCTGAAAATGGTTCCATGCGGACACGAAAGCGGACGAAAATGCAAATGCGCCGCCGCGTTGGGCCATGGTTTCTGTCCACGCGGATAGAAACGGGTGGGCAGAAATGTGCCCCTGTGTTGGAGTTGCCCTAATATATGTCTAGAACATTACAGCCCTCCTGGACATTCAGGCTCCCCATCGCGGTGTTCAGTGGCCTGTCGCTGAGCTGCTCTCTTGTTTTGTGGTTCAAAGCAAAAACTCTGCATCTTGTGCAGCAACCGGGTCATCTGTTTGAGACCAAAATTTATGCTTGCTAGATACGGTCTGTTCCAATTCCGAATGATTTGGTCCACTGATGCGGCAAAGTACAAGCCTACGTAACCCATCCGGGCCTTAGGGTTAGGAGGAGAAGACTCCTCTTCTGCAGCCTCCAGGAAATGAGGTGCTGCCACCTGAGACGGATGTCTACCACTGATGTCCCTAGTAACTCTGATTTTGCTTATCACTGCTTCATCATCTCCACCCTCGTGTCTTCCGGGGTCGCCTCGTGGCGCTACTGCACCTCTGCGGTCGTAGAAGAACACACCACCATCATAGAAGGCTGCACTTCAACGCGATTCTCCACCACAATTATGTGGCAGGAGAGCTCCTTGACGCCTTCCAGGACCAGATCGACATCTTCTTCGGTCTTTGTCATGGTGGGGGGCTCTAGAGCTGGCTCTGATGGAGGAATGAAGTTGTCACTCTGATGGAGGAATGAAGTTGTCACTTGTCTCCAGTTCTTGCGAGCCATCACTTATATTGCTTCGTCCTTCTTCTCTGCCGGTATCTTTGTCTCCAACATGCTTATAAGCTTGTCAAAGGGTTGTTGAAGTCACTCAGCACCAGAAGCCATGGTGAGTGGCTCTGATACGAGATGTTATGAACGTTGGCTTGGAACGAAGGTAGTGGGAACAGATAGAGAGGCTAGATGGTTAGGGAGAAGGGAAAGAGTTCATTTCTTGCTTGCCTCCTTAAAGTATATGGAAATATCTCTCCTTCTAGGTCGGTTACTGTGCACTGAACAGTGATTCCAGCTTGTGACAGCTGGACCCATATCCCTAACATACAAACTCAATAGCATAACTTGACTTTCAAGACAAGGACTCCTAAATGAATACAAAATCAAGCATAGTTGGATACACCTAATGCAAGGTTGGATATATCATCATATAACTAATATATAACTTCAACACCTTGCTTATCATTTACCCGCTAAAAAAAACATCTTTTGCTTATCATAAGTTACTATTTTCGACAATCTCTTTTTCTGCAGCTCCAGAAAGCCTCATGCGGGAGATAGCAGCGAAGTACACCTAGCAGGTTCGTCTGTCCATCTTTTGGCATTTCGTTTCTTCAATGTTGAAGTTAGGGGTGGGCAAAAACGGTTTTACTTAAACCTGCTAAAACCAGCTGAGAAAAGCTAGTTCATTTCCTTCTTTGCATCCGAGAAAAATTATCTGCTAGTACAAAATTTTGTAGAGGACGGTTTCACGGTCTGCCATGGTTTCTCTTTTGCACACCCTTAGTTGAAGTCATTGTGGGTTAATATGAAAACCGTCTCTCTCTATTTACATGGAGCACACATATTTCAAGGTTCAACTTTGACTATCATTTTGGCCAGCAAAACGTAGGTGAGCTACAAAAGTTATAGCATCGAATTTGTATATGAAAAATGCTTACATAATTTTTACGACACACATTTCTCATGTATTATTGGTCAAATTGATTGTTAAGTTAATTAACAAAAAACGAGGATGCCAAGTAAATAGGAATGGAGGGATTATAAAAAACAAATGCACGAACCTAATTTTAGTTAATCAGATTGGACTATCTCATCAATTCCTATATATCAAAAGTTCAAAACCTTAAGTCCAACATTGCATACAAAACCTGCCTACTCACCTAGAAAAGCTAAAAAACTCAAAGCCTCAAATTCCACTAAAAAGGAAAAGAAAACAAGAATACCTCAAATTCTTGTCATGCTTCATTTACCTTACTTACCTATTATATGATAATGTCCAGATGTTTATGATGAATTTGTACAAAAGGGTGTTCAAATCCCAGAGTACTTTGGGAATGAACGTAAGAAATCTCCTTTGTTTTGCTTGGTGGTAGTAGTATTTCTTACAGCAGAATGTGTTCATGTTTGGCCTGACCAGATTGTTTGGTTGCCAGGGCAATTTAAGTGCCAAATTGTTCAGATTAGCATTAAAGATCGCTGTTCTTTTATTTTCACAGAAGAGGTGTGTTATTTCTAAAGTTACGCCAAGAAAGATTGAGTATAAGTTAGTCCTCTAATTTGTGATGTTGCTGCGGTAGAAATGTTGCAACCTTTTTCATCTTCTATTATGTAAAGGTTTTGTAAGAATTTTCTTTGAAAATAACATGATATGATCGGTAGAAAATACTTTCACCGAACCGTATATCTTGTGAAACACAAACATACATTATACTAATCAAATTTACTTTCCAAAATTGCTTCTTGGAGATCACCAAAAATAAAGTTAAGAAATTTACTAAAACTATTGCTATAGCGATATATCTATTAATTGTTCAAGATGTAAATACCTTTTTTGTTTGCTTCAGGATTATGGTGAAGTAACTATCTTGGACGATTAGCCCAAATATTCTTCAAGTTGCGTGAATAAACCAGATTTTCACGCCTGCCAAATTTTGTAGCGTGGGGGCTTTTTGTACTATTAAATACACCGACATGTCACCTCCCAGGGATATATCGATAAACGGTTTTGCTAAGTCTCAGCTGACTGATATTTTCTTACGTCTCAGTCGATTTAGAGAACCGTTGGATATTTTTTTGAGATTCATGTATTCTGCTGAGAAAAAGAAAAATAAGGCGACCTCTGTAGAACTCGAGCCCGCGGCAACAGGTCGCTAGCTGCGGATGCACAACCAATGAGGCATTAACTGTTTTTGATGTAAGCTTTAGTACGATAGCCAAATATAGTATCCCGTGCCCTTTTCCTCCTTTTCTCATCATTTGTAATAGTTGTATACTTTTTATTTCCTTTTCATTTCCGTATTTAAAACTTGGTATAAATGTTCAACTACCTCGTCGAAAAAGTGTAACTATATTTTTATGTATTTTTTTTTTATATTGGTTGTGTGTTCTTACATTTTTTGTGTGGTTATTTACTCAGGTTGCAGTATTTCGCAAATCATAGTTGTAATTTTTTTGTCCAGAAAAGTGCCACCAAGTTTTTTTTTTTATATTGGTCATGTTTTTTACATTTTTTTGGTTATTTACTTAGGTTCCACTTTTTTCAAACCATAGTTGCACTTTTTTAACAAGAAAAATTGAACCAAGTTCTATATGTATTTTTTTTTTGTAATTTTATGAGTTGAATATTTTTCAAGAAATGTGGAACTAGAAATGTATATTAGATATAGGTTGCACTTTTCTTGTACCGGTATTCGATACAACTTGCATCTATCAAGAAAAGTGTTTTATATGTATTTTTCTTTTTCTTCTTCTTGTGATTTTACGAGTTGCATGTTCTAAAACTGTGCGAATCCAACAAGTATTTTATATGAGAAAATTGCAGCTAAATCCCATTTTCAATACAATTTGCACTTTTCTCAAGAAATTTGCAACTACCAAACAATATTTTAATCATTTGCACTTTTTACTAAATTACTTGATATGAATTGCACACTTTTAAAAAAAAATGGCAACCATGGTTTTATATGTATTTTCCTATTGTTTGTTATGGGTTTCATATGTCACAGTAGACGCAATTTTTTAGTCACAATCAATCGATCCATCATCTGATCTAGTTTGAGTTGCTTCTGCTCCTCCGTGCGATCCTAGCGATGTTGGTGTTGAGTTGGCGCTCCACTATTTTTGAGCACTCCACTGTTTTTCGAAAGATAATTTTCATGATCCCACGAAAATATTACTCTCGAGGTACGAAAGTAAATTTATTTGTTCGGCTAGATGTCTAGGTCATTAGCTCGGAATCGTAAAACAATATAGATGAAATCCTCGAAATTTATTGATAATGTGGCTACCCATTTTTTTTATCACCAACTTGAGTTGCAACTTCTACCAATTTTTTTTTGAACATATCTCATAGGTGTAATAAATGATTTTTTTTCACTTTTCTACGTGTGAAATGTGAAGCCTCTCTTACTAGGACGAGGCTTACCTGCGCCCACCGGTGCGCCGTGGGCGCGTGGCGTCCATACGGTGGTTGCGCGTTTCCCTACGTCCTTATTCCTTTTTTTTCCTGCAAAATAAAACTGAAAATATGATCTGTATACGATACTTGTGTCCTGATGCACTTACACGTCCTCCTCGATGGGAGCAAACTAGCATTCAACAAGGAAGTCGGTGACGGCAGCTGCCAGCGTCCCAATGCTGTCCTGATGTACCTGCACGAGCTCCTCGACGACGGTAAGCTAACTCTTGACGGGAAAGTTGACAACGCTAGCAGGCTGCCGCACGGCAAGCAGAGGACTGAGGAGGCGGCCTGAATGCCTAATCCCAGGCCATGGTGGCTTCCTTGTCATAGCAGTAGGAAGCCAACCACAAGCGGCTTCCTATGAGTTCTCGTCGGAGAGAGAGTGAGCTTTGTGTGGACCATGTCGAGGTGGCGGAAGCCAAGCTGATCACGGATGCGCCGCACTGATGGGCGTACACATTGGACGCATGCAAGGCTCGTCCCTCTCACTATTAGGACTAGTTGCACTTTTGTTGATAGAAAAGTGCGACCGTATACGTTTCTCTACTTTTCTCACCGAGCCAAGTTGAAAGTTCAATCATCCTTTTCTTTTCTAGTTGAACTTTATAACTTGCGAAATATGCAACTTGAAAGAGTCTTGTGTCGGAATTAACAATATTTGCACTGTTTCAAAAAAGCGGAACTATAACAGATTTCTCTTCTTTTGTTTATCGATGCGAGCTGCACTTTTGTTAAGAGAAAAATGCAACTAAATACGCGTTGCCACTTCTGCTGGCATTTTTCTGTGTTACACTTTTCACTTCGAAAATGTACAACCTAGAAAGTGTATATCTCGCAATTAACACTAGTTGCACTTTTCTTTCCAGAAAATGTACAATCTAGTTGCAACTTCTACCAGATTTTCCTTTCTGGATTGCACTTTTAACTTGTGAAATGTGCAACTCAAAATAGTCATTATCTGGCAATTAGGACTAGTTTCACTTTTCTTTCCAAAAAAGCGCAACTATAATAGGTTCCTCTTATTTTCTGCACCGACATAAGTTACACCTTTTTAACGAGAAAAGTGCAACAACCAACGAGTTGCAACTTCTACTGGCATTTTCTTTCCGAGTTGCTCTTTTAACTTGTGAAATGTGCAACTCGAAAGATTTACTTTCTGGCAATTAAGTCTTGTCACACTTTTATTTTTTCAGAAAGGTGCAACTATAATAGGTTTCTCTCATTATTGTTCAGACATGAGTTGCGCTTTCTTCGATAGAAAAATACAACTACCTACGAGTTGTAAATTCTACCGACTTTTTTATTACCGAACCGCACTTTTAAATTTGTGAAATTTGAACTCTGAGTAGTCCCTATCTCTCAATTAAGAGTAGTTGCACTTTTCTTTTTGGAAAAGCGCAACTAAAATAGGTTACCCTCCTTTTATTCATCTACGCGAGTTGAACTTTTGTCAACACATCCAAACCACCATGCACAATTTTTCAAACACAAATCAACACTTTTTTTCCTGAATCTGAAACAAAAGAAAATTCGGTAGCTGTCAAATACTTTTGCCTTGTATAAAAATCACCTCAACAACATTTAACATGTTCTTTCTTATTTACTTGTGCTGGTTTTATATGTTTGTCCAACAAAAGCACTCACGTAAGCTGGTCTGGCATATAGCAAAGCCCATAGTGCATAGCCCATAAGCCTGGTCTGATATGATTGCACAAACACAACGCAACGAAAAAAGCACATAGCACGTGATGTTTTAATAGGATAGAAAACATAGATGATTAGATCGACCAAGACTTAACGTATTCTCGGTCAACTAAGACATAGGGGCTCCCATCAACAAAAAGTGTTTCGATGTACTCTCTCTGTCCTAAATTAATCGTCTTGGATTATCAAAATATGGATGTACCAATACACGAAAATATGTCTAGATACATTCATATTTTGACAAATCCACGACAATTAATTTAAGACGGACAGAGTACGACCAGTTAAAAGATCCGTGTGAATAAAGAGGCAGTTTCGATTGGGACAGAAGGGAATGTGCATAGCTATGACTTTGTGGTTGCATGTAGCTAGTGTAATAACTGTTTGCTCTGTCAATTTAAGTGACTAGTTAGGAACCGTGCGAGACATGCCTAACGGTGGGTCAAACCCTGCTAGAGCATCTCCAACAGTTGTCTAAAAGTGTGGCGCGGTAAAATAGTTTTACAGCGACATTTTAAAAGTTTTAGCGCGTCGTTGTGCACATTAGTTTTCCAGGTGCACTAAAATAGGACGCGCACAATTTAATAGATGCACTAAAATAGAGCACACAAATATATCACTTCAACAAATAGGCCTCTAAATTTTACAAAAAAGACCCTACCATTTTTTTGGGAAAGAAAATCGGGTCCCTAATCACCCATATGCACACCGCGTCTGGCATTGATTCAGCTAGCACCTGGCATTGATTCAGCTAACACAAGTAGGTCAAAATGGATCGATCGATTCATTAAGCGTGAGTTTGGTTGCTGGCTTGGTAGGGATGGGATGGTCCTCATCTTAGGTTTTGTTTGGTTACATGGATTTAAGGTGGTTGGGATGGAAGGTTTAGGGCAATAATTAAACACAATATGTTAGCAGGTCATTGCAGTAATTAATACTAGGAGATTAACGAGAAAGTCCACCTCCCGTCTGCTCCTAGCGCCGCCACCCAGTCGATGCGTTCGCTGTTGCTGCCACACGAGCCGCTCGGGGCTCTCAGCCGCCGCCTAGCTCGGGGCAAACTACGCCGCCGGTGAATCGTGGCGAGCTCGTTCGCCACCCAGCTCGAGGAGAGCTCTCGGTCCCCATATAGCGGACGGCGTCCATCCGGTGGTTCCGCGTTTCCCTATGTCCTTATTCCTTTTTTTCTGCAAAATAAAACTGAAAATATGATCTCTATACGATACTTGTGTCCTGATGCACTTACACGTCCTCCTCGACGGGGTAAACTAGCATTCAACAAGGAAGTCGGCGACGGCAGGCGCCAGCGTCCCAATGCTGTCCTGATGTACCTGCACGAGCTCCTCGACGACGGTAAGCTAGCTGTTGACGGGAAAGTTGACTACGGTACCAGGCCGCCGCACGACAAGCAGAGGACTGAGGAGGCGGCCTGAATGCCTGATTGTAGGCCATGGTGGCTTCCTTGTCCTAGCAGTAGGAAGCCAACCACAAACCGGAGTAGTGCCTCCTATGAGTTCTCGTCGGAGAGAGAGTGTGAGCTTTGTGTGGACCATGGCGAGGTGGCAGAGGCCGAGCTGATCGCGGATGCGGTGCACTGATGGGCGTACACGTTGGGCGCAGGCAAGACTCGTCCCTCTCACTATTAGGACTAGTTGCACTTTTCTTGCCAGAAAAGTGCGACTGTATACGTTTCTCTCCTTTTCTCACCGACCCGAGTTGAAAGTTCACTCATCCTTTCCTTTCTAGTTGAACTTTATAACTTGCGAAATGTGCAACTTGAAAGAGTCTTGTGTCGTAATTAACAATATTTGCACTGTTTAAAAAATCGGAACTATAACAGATTTCTCTTCTTTTATTTACCGATGCGAGCTGCACTTTTGTTAAGAGAAAAATGCAACTAAATACGAGTTGCAACTTCTGCTGGCATTTTTCCGTGTTACACTTTTCACTTCAAAAATGTACAACCTATAAAGAGTATATCTCGCAATTAACACTAGTTGCACTTTTCTTTCCAGAAAAGCGAAACTATAATACTTTCTGTTTTTTTTTTCACCGACCAAGTTGCACTTTTTCAAGAGAAAAGTGCAACTATCTAGTTGTAACTCCTACCAGATTTTCCTTTCTGGATTGCACTTTTAACTTGTGAAATGTGCAACTCGAAATAGTTATTATCCGGCAATTAAGACTAGTTACACTTTTCTTTCTAGAAAAGCGCAACTTTAATAGGTTCCTCTCATTTTCTCCACCGACATAAGTTACACCTTTTTAAAGAGAAAAGTGCAACAACCAACGAGTTGCAACTTCTGGCATTTCCTTTCCGAGTTGCACTTTTAACTTGTGAAATGTGCAACTCGAAAGATTTACTTTCTGGCAATTTAGTCTTGTCGCACTTTTATTTTTTCAGAAAGGCGCAACTATAATAGGTTTCTCTCATTATTGTTCGCCGACATGAGTTGCGCTTTCTTCGATAGAAAATACAACGACCTACGAGTTGTAAATTCTACCGACTTTTTTAATTATCGAACCGCACTTTTAAATTTGTGAAATTTGAAATCTGAGTAGTCATAATCTCTCAATTAAGACTAGTTGCACTTTTCTTTTTGGAAAAGCGCAACTAAAATAGGTTACCCTCCTTTTATTCATCTACGCGAGTTGAACTTTTGTCAACACATCCAAACCACCATGCACATTTTTTCAAACACAAGTCAACACTTTTTTCCTGAATCTGAAACAAAATAAAATTCGGTAGCTATCTGATGGCGTGTAGTTGACGGGAGACTTCTTGTTGATGATGACTTCGATATCCCCCGTGTCGAGACATCGTAGTAGGGTTCATAGATGGGGGTGCCATGAGCCTTCGGGTAGAGACGTGGGGGGGAACATGGTAGTATGACAACCAGGGACACCAAAGTTTACCCAGGTTCGGTACGTCGCAACTAGGCGGCGTTCCTACTCCTGCAATCTCACTAAATCAGGGCTGAAGCCTGAAGCATACAGAGTACAATGTGAGTTTGGGTTTGCTAATTCGACGAGGATCAACTTCTCGGCGAGTTGGCTTCTAGCTAATTGTCTCTCCGTTTCTTCTCTCCCGTCCGGCTTTATATAGATGGCCGGGTTAGGACTTACAGAAAGGAAACCTAGAAGACTACGGTAAACTTCTAATTTGGAAGGCAAGAATACGCCTTCTACTCCAAGCCGCACCACGTGGGCCGTAGTCCGGGTTCTTCTAAAATCCGGCTTCTGCGCGTCAGCTTACTGGTCTGCCCAATGGATTGTGATCCATTACCAATCAGGCCACCCTGGTAATCCGGCTCTTTAGGACAATGCCGGACATACCCCGAATCAGTATATATCGACAGTAGCCCCCAAGAAGGATTGAGACTTCAATTCGCCGTCTTTCGTCATTTTGAATTATTTCCGAGAAATGCTGGCTCTTCGTCTCGATTCTTCTTTTCCTTAAATCATGCTTTAACGTGAAACTCGGATTTCGGGGAAAAATCTGGCTTTCTCTTCCACGAGCCTTCGTGGAGAAGGAACTTCCTACGTCAGCGATAAAAGCATGCTGACGTCAGGGACGTTTGGTTCCAAATGTGAAACCCTGACAGATTCTCGGGGGAAACAAGGAGATAGAAATAATCACCCGTCTCCTCATTTCCCGAATTTTCCGGCGAGTGACACGCGTTGAAGATCTAATGGTCCAAAGAGTCGTTGAAGCGCATCTCAAAGCTTTTCCGGCTATAAATAGCCTCCCTTGAGCCCTCCGGCGATTCTTCTGCTCTCACTTCACCTCCCAGCTCCCAAGCGCCATAGCCTCCGAGCCAAGGTTCTTCTAGCGAGAGCAGAGCCCGTGCACGTCCGGCACCGTTCCCAGAATTTCGTCGTCGAAAGCTCGAGACCCTCACTGCGCCGCCCGCAAATGGACACCGGTGACTCACCGCGCGCCGCAGAGGAGCACTCGGTCTCCGTCGACATCGACGAGATCATTAACAACATTGACCCACAGCTCGACTCTCCGAGCCGCGCCGCCGCCAGCGCGCCGAAGAAAACTTCCGGTGACCAGGCCCGCGAGGATCCTCCTCTCGCGGCTGAGAACCTGGCCGCCTCTTCCTCTGCGCCGCCTCCGCCACTCGCCCCTGAAACGTCAGAAGAGAAAATCCTCCTCATCGGGGAGGAGCTCGCCGCTGCGGCCGCTGCCGCCGGAGCCGAAGACGAGGGAGAGATGTCCGACAATTGGACCCGGTGCAACTTGGCCCCTTCCCTTCTTCCGGCAATGGAAAAGGAGGGGCTGATTATGAAGGGGAAGTGGCGGCACGAGGAGGACGACTCCGAGCCCTTTCCCAAAGCCGGGGAAAGGGTTCTCCTGACCTCGCATATTTCTCGAGGTATGGGAATTCCAGCTTCCGCCTTCTTCCTCCAAGTTCTCAACCACTATAACATCCAACCCCACAACCTGCCTCCAAACTCTATTCTTTATTTAGCCGGGTTCCAGGCCCTCTTTGAAGGGTATCTAGAATTAGAACCTAGGTTAGATTTCTGGCAGTATTGTTTCGGGGTTAAGCGAAACCCCTCAGAGGGCGCACTCCCGTCTTGCGGGACCATATCCTTTACCCTGCGCAGATTCCGGGAGGATTGGTTCCCCAAGATCAAAACATCGGAATCCGTCAAATTCTGGACGGGTTGTCGCACCCCGGTTTCTAGAGGATACTCATCGCACGAACTGGAAGTCAGGTGCTTGGATTATGGGGCATACCTGCTCCCACGTCCCAGCTTCCTGGTAGGCCTGCGCTTATGCGCGACAACACAAGCCCTGCTCCCACCGTCGAAGTAAACTATCCGCTAGGAACCTAAGGCACTACTGTCGACGTACTTCATATTCAAGCACACACTGTACGTCAACAGCTTTGAACGAAATGATAGCACAAACTGTCTCTAAGACACAAAAGAATGAAATAAGTTTGCAAATAGCCTTCACTAAGGCAGAGATAGCATAACACTCATCCAGAGGACACATGTCCCAACATATCATCCATTACATCAGCGGGAGCAATCAAATGGGTCTGAGTACAGACAAATCCAAGGCTTAAGAAGCCGGAGAAAAATAACGAAAAACGAGGCCCATCCACGTAGGTCCTGGATCCTGCCCGGGGTCCAGCCAACTACTCGTCTGCAGTGTCGTCGAACTCCACAAAGTAGCCATCCTGGGGATCATCGTAGCCGTAGTCGTACTCTGCGTAAACCACAGCCCCAACGGGGTCAGTACATCCAAGTACTGGCAAGCAAGACTCACACTTCATCAAGGAGTTACTCGTCAACACAAGCTTTGATGCTTGGGATCAACGGAAGGAGATAGGTATAATAAAAGCTGCAGCGGGCTGCTCTAACCAACTACAGAGATAACTACTTGTGTCCGGCTAATAGAAAAGATAAGATCGAGGAATTGTAACCAACTGAAAGATAACTTCAAAACAAACCCATCCTGGATCTCGCCCCTTATCCGAAGAAGCAATCCGAGGATAACTCACACCGTTGTAAGCAGGTGAATCCAGTTATTGTGTGAATAATCTATTACTAGTCAAGTTATTAGTCATTGGGTGAACATGATTGATCATTATGTTGAAGTTGTCCTGAGTACTTGTTAGCCAGTACTTTCACCAAGTAATCCATAACCGCGGAAAACATGGCTTCTCGAGAAGATTTATCCCTGCAGGGGTGCACCATAGTAACCGTACACGTAAGAATATCCCGCCAGATGGGAATCAAACCCACCAAGCGAGACACTCAACACAACCAACTGTTCTTCGCATCAAGCCCAAAGCACCGCGTGCTGTGCGTGCGCGGCTAATCGAGCCCCCCGAAGAAAAGGAGGACCCTCATAGCACTGGAAGACCACGCCGCCCTAAATGCCGACTACAAAAGTTCCACCCTGGCCTCGGGTTCGTACCTGCATATGATGCAGCAAATGGAAAGCCCGAACTAGTACGGCGATTTGGACGAGATGCGAATCGAGTCAAGTTGAGGGGGGCGCCCATACTCGCTTCCCACATGCGGGTAGTGCGCTCATCATGGATCAGTAGACAAGACCCTTTTCCTATTAGGGTCGACACTAGCAGGCCTCAAAACCACAAAGGGCCTCCTGCCGGTGCCTTATCATCAAATTATTATTAACAGCAGCATTAACAGGATTGATTGATTAACATTCGAGCCCTCGGAACGGTAACAGATAATAATAGCACGATAATAAAAGAAGTAACCGACAACAGGCTCGAGCAAAAGCAACCCTAAGCATGCTAGATAAGAACAGGCACAAACAAAGGCTGTGGGTATGGAGGTGAGGCAATATCATTGGTTCAGGGAATCATGTGATGGGTTCGGAGAATAGCAACGATACATAGGGCTAGCAATAGTAGACAAAAGGATAGTATCGACAACAAGTGTGGAAGAGAACTCGATGATTCATGTGAGTGATAACTTGCCTGGAAGCTCAGCAGCCGGGTACTGGGCTAGGTCCTGGGTAGTGGTGTCGTAAGGCTCGTCGGTACCAACGTCGTCGTCTAAGCGAGAAGAAGCAAAAACAACAACGAAGGAAGACGGGCAATCAATACATGGCATAGGTGCACAAACATTGGAATGATGCATGTCATGTTTAATAGATGCACCAAAATAAACTAGTGGATATGATACACAAGTTTAAATGGATTCCATATGCAAAGATTGCATATGGCAAACCCATGCCTTAGAGTTGAATTAATTGTTCTAACACTAAGCATCAGGTGTTGGTGAGTTAGCATGATGCATGCATGATGAATAACAAGAAGATAACAATTTAAATGCAATTGGAATGATAGTTAACCATTTTTAGAAAACATTAATCAAGTTTGGAAATTTTGTTACTTAATGGCATTAAACAAGTAGTTGTTGTTTTCATCAAGTTAAAGGGTGCAAAACAATTAACAAAGTTGATATTTGAAAAGGTTATCAAATTTTAGTTGGATTACATGTTTCACATTTTGAAATTGGACTTTGGATATTTAATTATGAATTAAACAATATTAAACAATTTTTAATTGCATTAATCAAGATTTAAATTGTTTAGGCAATTTAAATTATTCAAACCAGAAAACAAAATTTATATTTGGAAAGTACATGAAAAGTTGATTGGAAAACATATTTAGTTTGTGGAATTTGGAATTTTTATGAACAAGTTATGAATTTTGCAAGTTTAAGTGAATTTGACAAGTTTTCAAATTTTGCACCAATTTAAAATATTCAAAACAGTAAACAATTTTTATATTTGGATAGAGCATTTAATTTTGGACAGAAAACATATTTAAAAAGTGAAAATTGGAGTTAAAATGAATTTGTTATGCATTTTAGAAGTATAGGGTGCAATCTGCCATTTTAATGCCTCTAGGGACTTAGGAAATTTTTTTCCAGGGGCTAGAAATAAGGGCCAGGGGCCTAGTGGTGATTTGCTAAACATTCCAGTACCAAACCATTGTAAAAATAAAACTTGTTTTATTTTGGGAGAGAGGGGACTTGATCCCTCCACCTCCTGGTTGATGCAAAGGAACACAACCACTAGGCTAGTGCGATTTTTGTTGGTGGGACTGCACCTCTGAACAGGTTAAGGAGTTGGGTGCGGTTTGTACTGAAATAAAACGAGAAAAAGGGTGTTGGGGCTGGGGATCGAACTCGAGACCTGCGGGTTAGCTGGGCGCGCTCCAAACCAGTAGGGTATCGCTGCGTTTGTTGATTGGATGAGGTGCTGGTTGGTTT
Source organism: Alopecurus myosuroides (assembly GCA_028641055.1). Classification (NCBI taxonomy): domain Eukaryota; kingdom Viridiplantae; phylum Streptophyta; class Magnoliopsida; order Poales; family Poaceae; genus Alopecurus; species Alopecurus myosuroides. The sequence continues at coordinate 335,761,362 of CM054058.1, forward strand.
TAACCTTTGCCAACGAGATGTTATCTGAACCTGCAAGCACACGATCTTCAGATCGTTACAGACATGAACGAACAGAGGGCACTCGAGGTGATCTTCGTGGAAGAAATCGGTGACCGATCCGCAGGAAAAAGGAGAGGGAAGGAGTGGGAATGGAAAGAAGATGGTACCGGCTTCGCGTGGGGGTCCTCGGGATGGCCGGAGGCGGACAGGTGCGGCGGCGATGTGCTCCGGCGGCGATGGCCGTGGCACAGTACAGAGGAGGATCTCTCCCTCGATGGTGGCGGCGGCTGGGGGATAGGAGGGAAGAGATACGACCTAGGGTTAGGGTTTGGCTCGGGAGGGGAGGGGAGAAGATATAGGAGAGGGATGGACCATCGAGTGGTTGAGGGAGGGTCTCCTGTCGCTGTCCTCCATTGCGTCACCTCCTGTACGGAGGTAGGGGATAGACCGAGCGGGCTACTGGTGGGCTGGGCCTAGTTGCTGCTGCTCCTCTCCCTTTTTTTTTATTCTTTCTATTTTATTTTATTTTGTAGCAAATGCTTTTGGAAGAAATAAATAGGTTTTAACTTAGATAAAATTTTGGAAAAAATTTGGGTAAGCTTCTTAGGTGAAAAGAAACCATTTGGTATTTTTGGTTTTCAAAATTTCAAATGTTTGATTGCTGTTTCAAAATTGAACCAAATTAAGTGAAAATTGCCATAGTAATTAATATTTAGAAAATAGGGTGTTTTCAATAGGGTTTCCCCTAGGGTTTAGTATGTTTTTGAAGAATACCAAGTTGTGATAACTTCATGGATTCAAAGGATTGATGATTTGAGAATTGTTTTGAGTTTGGGAAAGACTTGGAAATAATTGATTAAATTGAGCAATTGATTTTAGCAACAACTTAAAAGGTGAATTATAATGAGTTGCTTGAAAACAAAAGAGGTTTTTAGTTTGCACTTCTTTATTTGAAAGGTTGTAACAGACAAGTGTGAAAACAGAAGTTGATAACAAGTTTAAATTTCATATGAAAATAATGCAAACAGAAATAAATATGAGGATGATGATATGATGCATTGCTTAAATAAAAACAACAAGTAAAACAACTAAGGGTTTTCATACTTGGATGTTACAAAACGCCCCCCCTTGAAGGAATCGCGCCCCGAGATTCCCTACTGAGAAATGAACAGGTCCGGATACTTCTTGCGAAGATCCTCTTCGGTCTCCCACGTTGCCTCTTTATCATAATGATGCGACCATTGGACTTTCAAGAACTTGGTGCTCTTGTTGCGAGTCTTACGCTCGGTCTCATCGAGAATACGAACAGGGTGCTCCTCATAAGATAGATCATCTTGCAGTTCGATAGAATCATGATCAACTGCACGATCTGGATCCTTGAAGCACTTCTTGAGTTGTGACACGTGGAACACATCGTGCACTTTGGATAGTTTTTCTGGAAGTTCAAGACGATAAGCATTCTCTGCACGTCTTGAGAGGATGTTGAAAGGGCCAATGTATCTTGGTGCAAGCTTTCCTTTCACACCGAAACGATGAGTACCTCTGAGGGGAGTTACACGGAGATATGCCTTGTCACCAGGTGCATAGACCATATCCCTGTGCTTGCTATCATAATAGCTCTTCTGACGAGATTGAGCAATCCTGAGATTGTCACGAATGATACGAACTTTCTCCTCGGCTTCCTTAACAATGTCAGGGCCTAAAAGTGAACGTTCACCAGCTCCAGACCAATTGATTGGACTCCTGCATCTGCGACCATACAGTGCCTCAAATGGTGCCATGCCTAGGCTTGCCTGGTAGCTGTTGTTGTAGGAGAATTCAGCATATGGAAGGCAATCCTCCCATTTCATGCCAAAGGAGAGACCACATGCTCTGAGCATATCCTCGAGAATCTGATTGACTCTTTCGACTTGCCCCTGAGACTGAGGGTGGTAAGCTGTGCTGAACAGAAGTTTGGTGCCCAATGCTTCTTGAAAGCTCTTCCAGAAATGAGAAGTGAAGATACTTCCACGGTCTGAGCTTATTTCCAATGGAACACCATGAAGGGGAACAATCTTTGCTGTGTAGAGCTCTGCTAACTGGCTAGCTGAGATAGTTTCCTTTACAGCATAGAAGTGAGCAACCTTAGTGAGACGATCAATAACAACGAAGATTGCATCGTTGCCCTTCTTGGACTTTGGAAACCCAGTAACGAAGTCCATTTCAATCATGTCCCACTTCCACTCAGGAATTTTCAGAGGTTGGAGTAGACCTGCTGTCTTCTGATGGACTGCCTTAACACGTTGACAAACGTCGCATTCAGAAACGTATTGAGCAATTTCACGTTTCATGCCAGACCACCAATACAGAGTCTTGAGATCCTGGTACATCTTTGTACTTCCAGGGTGAATGGATAGGGGAGTTTCATGAGCCTCCTTGAGAATGATATCCTTGAGACTTTGAACCTGAGGAACTGCAATGCGTCCTTCAAAGAACACAGTTCCTTTGTCATCAATAGAGAAGGACTTGAACTTATCACTGCCCTCTTTGATTTGCTCTACCATCTTCTTGATTTCATTATCACGAAGTTGTTCAGAACGAATCTTGTCCTCGAGAGTTGGACTGGCTGTCAAGCTAGCAAGATAGCCTTGAGGAACAAGACCAAGGTTCAGCTTCTGGAATTCTTCATGAAGTGGAGGTTGGCTTTCCATGATCATGAGATTATTGCAATAGGATTTGCGACTGAGAGCATCGGCCATAACATTAGCCTTGCCTGGAGTGTAAGAAATGGTGAGATCAAAGTCTTTAATCTTCTCAATCCATCTCCTTTGCCTGAGGTTCAGATCTGGCTGAGTGAAGATGTATTTCAGACTCTTATGATCGGAAAAGATCTCAGTTTTGTTACCCAACAAGTATTGTCTCCATTTCTTGAGGGCAAACACAACTGCTGCAAGTTCAAGATCATGAGTGGGATAGTTTTGCTCATGTGGGTTCAACTGACGTGAAGCATAAGCCACAACTTGACGTTCTTGCATAAGAACTGCTCCTAGACCTTGAAGAGATGCATCGCAGAATATCTGGAAAGGTTTGGTAGTGTCGGGGCCAACTAGAACAGGTGTGGAAGTGAGTTTAGTCTTCAGGTGGTTGAAACTCTCATCACATTGTGGAGTCCAAACGAACTTTTTGTCCTTCTTTGTGAGATCAGTGAGAGGTTTGGCAATCTTGGAAAAGTTTTGGACGAAACGACGACAATAGCTAGCCAAGCCAAGAAAACTTCTGACTTGCTTCACCGTTTTAGGGGGTTTCCAATCAACAATTGCCTTAACCTTTTCCGGGTCAATGGCTATGCCTTTGGCAGAGATGATATGACCAAGATATGCAACTTCTGGAATCCAGAACTCACATTTGGAGTATTTGGCATATAGACGATGCTCGCGGAGTTTCATGAGAGTGAGACGAAGATGTTCTTCATGCTCTTCCTCGGATTTGGAGTAGACTAGAATGTCGTCAAGATATACCACAACGAACTTGTCTAGGTATTCATGGAAGACAGAATTCATGAGTCTTGAGAACGTTGCCGGTGCATTGGTGAGACCAAAGGACATGACGGTGTATTCATATAGACCGTACCGAGTGGTGAAAGCTGTCTTAGGAATATCTTCCTTTCTGATCTTTATCTGATGGTACCCCATCCTCAAATCCAACTTTGAGAATATTGAGGCTCCAGCAAGTTGATCGAAAAGATCATCGATACGAGGAAGTGGATACTTGTTCTTGATGGTTTTCTCGTTGAGAGGACGATAGTCAACCACGAGTCTCTTAGTTTGGTCCTTCTTGGCAACAAACAGAGTTGGGCAACCCCAAGCGGAGGAACTAGGCTGAATGAAACCTTTGTCCATGTACATATCGATTTGCTCCTTCAACAATTTCAGTTCAGGAGGAGCTATCTTATATGGATGCTTAGAGATTGGAGCAGTACCTGGCTCAAGCTCGATCACGAACTCAACTGCTCTGTCCGGGGGCATCCCTGGCAACTCTTCTGGAAAGACGTCAGGGAATTCACAAACCACCGGAACATTCTCAATTGCAGGAAGAGGTTTAGCATCCAGGGTGTACAGCTGAACAGAACTTGATTCCTTCGGAGAATAGACTATCTGGCCGGAAGGGTGGAACAGAGTTATTGACTTCTTAGCACAATCAATCGTAGCTTTATTGGCCTTCAACCAATCCATGCCAAGGATGACATCAATGTCTGAATTGCCAAGCAGAATGAGGGAAGCAAGGAATATGTGACCTCCAATTAAGATCTGATTCTCATGACTGATCTTGGAAGTTTGCATAGTTGCTCCAGGAGAGTTTACTACTAGCGGGGAACCCAAACCAACAAAAGGTAGTTTAACTGCTGTAGCAAAGATCTTTGACACGAACGAATGCGATGCTCCGGTATCAAACAGCACTTTAGCTGGGTTAGAGTTTACGGGTAATGTACCGAGAACAACGTCGGCAGATTCCTCAGCTGTGTCAACCTTGACGTGGTTCACCCTTGCGGTCCTCCCAACAGGCCTGTTGTTGGTGTTGAAGGCCTTATGCGGAGGAGCGCGGACCATCGCCTGGTTGGTGTTGGGGCGAGGTGGTGGAGAAGGCAGCATCCTCTGAGTGCACTTATCAGCGTAGTGCCCAGTCTCCTTGCACTTGAAGCAAGTGACGACACGCGGAGGATCTGGCCTTGGCTGCGCCATTGCAAACCTCTGCCCATGCATCTGAGCTGGGTTGGGTGGGCGGGGACCAAAGCCTGGAGAAGTTTGGGCATTTGGAGCCCTAGTGACAGCACTGTTTGGCACCCAGATGCGGCGCTTCTGCGGAGGGGTGGTCATGTTGGAGGAGGAACCACCCTCACGCGAGTGCTTGCGCGACTCTTCGAACGCCTTGCGCCCATTCTCCTCATTGAGCGCGGTGTTCACGAGTTCGACGAAGTCCTTGCACTTGATGTTTGTGAGAGCGTACTTCAGTTCCGGGTTAAAACCTCGGCGGAACCTTGCCATCTTCTTGGCCTCAGTAGACACCTCGTCTCCAGCATACCGAGCGAGGCGATTGAACTCGTTCTGGTAGCCGATGACGTCGAGCTTGCCCTGCTTCAGCGAGCAAAACTCTTCACGCATCCTCTCCATGAGACCATCGGGGATGTGGTACTTCAGGAAGGCATCCTTGAAGCAACCCCAAGTGATAGGATAGCCAGCTCTCATGGCCTGGTAGTTCTCCCACCACGAGGCTGCCTGACCCTTCAGTAGGTAAGCAGCATAGTTGACCTTGTCCTCTTCCGCAACATGAGCAATCTCCAGGGCTCTTGCTACGTCACGGATCCAGTCATCAGCATCCAGCGGCTCGCGTGTTGCCACGAAAGCCTTGGGACCCACACTGAGGAAGTCCTTGATGGTGACCCTTGGAGCAGTCTGGTGGTGGTTGTTCTGGTGGTTCTGAACCTGGACCATCTGAGCCATGACCTGAGTCATCTGAGTCAAGAGCTCAGCGATCGGCGGTGGCTCAGGCGTGTTCCTTGTTGGAGGCATCCTGAACAGAAATGCATTTTAGCACAACAATAGGAAGGGATAAACTCAGCAACCGAAAGAGAGATTATTCCGACGCATGAATAGATAACCAACAGGTACATCATGAGTACAATTACATCAGAATATCCAACAGACCAATACATGGTTCGAAAACGAAAGGATAAACTAGACACAGCTAGTAACGGATACATCGGTACTCCCATGCTCATCACGCAGGACGGCGGTGAGTAGTACGACGAGAGATACGGTGAGGAGGAACCCCACGGAAGTAGGTATCACGACGATCCATGTAGATAGGAACTGCTCTGAGAGCAACTCTCGGTGTGGTGAAGTAGAAAGCGTCCTCTCCCTGTGCTCCATAGCGGGGAATCCCTGCGTAACCAGCTCCGAGGTCGAGAAGTGGGCCTCTGATCGGCTCGTAACCTCCAGCATCTGGCAGAGGAAAACCCAGTGTCTGCTGGAAACGTGCAAAGCGCTCGTCTCCAACGAAGTCTGTGGTGTACGTCGCCAAACGAGTCAAAGCCAGACAGAGCTGCTCCCTGACTGAGGCTAACTCCTGAGCAAGTGTGGAAGCAACGGCATCACTGTGACTAGCGAACTGTGCAGTGGTCTGCAGCCTGGAGCTATCAGTCTCGTAGGTATCCAGGTCGCGGTGGACAGTGAAGTGAACTCCCGCTGCCGTGATGTAACCACGGGGGATGTGACGAAAACTGGACTTATCAAACCCCCAGTAGTCATCACGGAGGACGGTGAGACTCACGTACGCTGCCTGCTGCACTGCCATATCCACTGTGGACCCTACTGCCTCGTACTGGTGGACAATGCTCATGCCATCATCCGACAGAATGTAGACGATGGCCCGGTAGAAGGTCTGGTCAAACTCTCGCTGGTGCTCGTAGACCTGGTACTCTGGTGCCCAACGGAACCCCAGATAGGTAACCATGTCTCTCAGCATCTCCGGAAAACCGGCGGTGCTCTCACAGCGAGTCATGCGAACCACCTGCGGGTAGTAGCTGAGACCCATCTGCAGATGATTGGGAAAGGTTTTGATTAGACTCCGGTAGAAGAAAAAGGATGTGGAAAAACAACAACAAGGTTTGAACGGACGAAAGGTTCTTCGGAAGAACATGATAACGAAGCAACATCGGGAAAACGAGACCAAAAGTCCTGAGGTACTAAGGAGAACCCAAAACACGTGAAATCCTAACTCGAAAGTTTAGGTGAGAACAGAAAACAACGTTGCACTTCCTTACCAGAAAAGGGTGGGTGGGTGGGAAAAGAAGAAAAATGGCAGAATTCCTACTCTCACGTTTCATTTTTCCTATATAGCTACAAAATAGTTTCTAGACTCAACTGCGACCAGTAAAAAAGGATCCTACAGGCAGACAGGCTCTGATACCATTTGTCGCACCCCGGTTTCTAGAGGATACTCATCGCACGAACTGGAAGTCAGGTGCTTGGATTATGCGGCATACCTGCTCCCACGTCCCAGCTTCCTGGTAGGCCTGCGCTTATGCGCGACAACACAAGCCCTGCTCCCACCGTCGAAGTAAACTATCCGCTAGGAACCTAAGGCACTACTGTCGACGTACTTCATATTCAAGCACGCACTGTACGTCAACAGCTTTGAACGAAATGATAGCACAAACTGTCTCTAAGACACAAAAGAATGAAATAAGTTTGCAAATAGCCTTCACTAAGGCAGAGATAGCATAACACTCATCCAGAGGACACATGTCCCAACATATCATCCATTACATCAGCGGGAGCAATCAAATGGGTCTGAGTACAGACAAATCCAAGGCTTAAGAAGCCGGAGAAAAATAACGAAAAACGAGGCCCATCCACGTAGGTCCTGGATCCTGCCCGGGGTCCAGCCAACTACTCGTCTGCAGTGTCGTCGAACTCCACAAAGTAGCCATCCTGGGGATCATCGTAGCCGTAGTCGTACTCTGCGTAAACCACAGCCCCAACGGGGTCAGTACATCCAAGTACTGGCAAGCAAGACTCACACTTCATCAAGGAGTTACTCGTCAACACAAGCTTTGATGCTTGGGATCAACGGAAGGAGATAGGTATAATAAAAGCTGCAGCGGGCTGCTCTAACCAACTACAGAGATAACTACTTGTGTCCGGCTAATAGAAAAGATAAGATCGAGGAATTGTAACCAACTGAAAGATAACTTCAAAACAAACCCATCCTGGATCTCGCCCCTTATCCGAAGAAGCAATCCGAGGATAACTCACACCGTTGTAAGCAGGTGAATCCAGTTATTGTGTGAATAATCTATTACTAGTCAAGTTATTAGTCATTGGGTGAACATGATTGATCATTATGTTGAAGTTGTCCTGAGTACTTGTTAGCCAGTACTTTCACCAAGTAATCCATAACCGCGGAAAACACGGCTTCTCGAGAAGATTTATCCCTGCAGGGGTGCACCATAGTAACCGTACACGTAAGAATATCCCGCCAGATGGGAATCAAACCCACCAAGCGAGACACTCAACACAACCAACTGTTCTTCGCATCAAGCCCAAAGCACCGCGTGCTGTGCGTGCGCGGCTAATCGAGCCCCCCGAAGAAAAGGAGGACCCTCATAGCACTGGAAGACCACGCCGCCCTAAATGCCGACTACAAAAGTTCCACCCTGGCCTCGGGTTCGTACCTGCATATGATGCAGCAAATGGAAAGCCCGAACTAGTACGGCGATTTGGACGAGATGCGAATCGAGTCAAGTTGAGGGGGGCGCCCATACTCGCTTCCCACATGCGGGTAGTGCGCTCATCATGGATCAGTAGACAAGACCCTTTTCCTATTAGGGTCGACACTAGCAGGCCTCAAAACCACAAAGGGCCTCCTGCCGGTGCCTTATCATCAAATTATTATTAACAGCAGCATTAACAGGATTGATTGATTAACATTCGAGCCCTCGGAACGGTAACAGATAATAATAGCACGATAATAAAAGAAGTAACCGACAACAGGCTCGAGCAAAAGCAACCCTAAGCATGCTAGATAAGAACAGGCACAAACAAAGGCTGTGGGTATGGAGGTGAGGCAATATCATTGGTTCAGGGAATCATGTGATGGGTTCGGAGAATAGCAACGATACATAGGGCTAGCAATAGTAGACAAAAGGATAGTATCGACAACAAGTGTGGAAGAGAACTCGATGATTCATGTGAGTGATAACTTGCCTGGAAGCTCAGCAGCCGGGTACTGGGCTAGGTCCTGGGTAGTGGTGTCGTAAGGCTCGTCGGTACCAACGTCGTCGTCTAAGCGAGAAGAAGCAAAAACAACAACGAAGGAAGACGGGCAATCAATACATGGCATAGGTGCACAAACATTGGAATGATGCATGTCATGTTTAATAGATGCACCAAAATAAACTAGTGGATATGATACACAAGTTTAAATGGATTCCATATGCAAAGATTGCATATGGCAAACCCATGCCTTAGAGTTGAATTAATTGTTCTAACACTAAGCATCAGGTGTTGGTGAGTTAGCATGATGCATGCATGATGAATAACAAGAAGATAACAATTTAAATGCAATTGGAATGATAGTTAACCATTTTTAGAAAACATTAATCAAGTTTGGAAATTTTGTTACTTAATGGCATTAAACAAGTAGTTGTTGTTTTCATCAAGTTAAAGGGTGCAAAACAGTTAACAAAGTTGATATTTGAAAAGGTTATCAAATTTTAGTTGGATTACATGTTTCACATTTTGAAATTGGACTTTGGATATTTAATTATGAATTAAACAATATTAAACAATTTTTAATTGCATTAATCAAGATTTAAATTGTTTAGGCAATTTAAATTATTCAAACCAGAAAACAAAATTTATATTTGGAAAGTACATGAAAAGTTGATTGGAAAACATATTTAGTTTGTGGAATTTGGAATTTTTATGAACAAGTTATGAATTTTGCAAGTTTAAGTGAATTTGACAAGTTTTCAAATTTTGCACCAATTTAAAATATTCAAAACAGTAAACAATTTTTATATTTGGATAGAGCATTTAATTTTGGACAGAAAACATATTTAAAAAGTGAAAATTGGAGTTAAAATGAATTTGTTATGCATTTTAGAAGTATAGGGTGCAATCTGCCATTTTAATGCCTCTAGGGACTTAGGAAAAAAATTTCCAGGGGCTAGAAATAAGGGCCAGGGGCCTAGTGGTGATTTGCTAAACATTCCAGTACCAAACCATTGTAAAAATAAAACTTGTTTTATTTTGGGAGAGAGGGGACTTGATCCCTCCACCTCCTGGTTGATGCAAAGGAACACAACCACTAGGCTAGTGCGATTTTTGTTGGTGGGACTGCACCTCTGAACAGGTTAAGGAGTTGGGTGCGGTTTGTACTGAAATAAAACGAGAAAAAGGGTGTTGGGGCTGGGGATCGAACTCGAGACCTGCGGGTTAGCTGGGCGCGCTCCAAACCAGTAGGGTATCGCTGCGTTTGTTGATTGGATGAGGTGCTGGTTGGTTTTAACCTTTGCCAACGAGATGTTATCTGAACCTGCAAGCACACGATCTTCAGATCGTTACAGACATGAACGAACAGAGGGCACTCGAGGTGATCTTCGTGGAAGAAATCGGTGACCGATCCGCAGGAAAAAGGAGAGGGAAGGAGTGGGAATGGAAAGAAGATGGTACCGGCTTCGCGTGGGGGTCCTCGGGATGGCCGGAGGCGGACAGGTGCGGCGGCGATGTGCTCCGGCGGCGATGGCCGTGGCACAGTACAGAGGAGGATCTCTCCCTCGATGGTGGCGGCGGCTGGGGGATAGGAGGGAAGAGATACGACCTAGGGTTAGGGTTTGGCTCGGGAGGGGAGGGGAGAAGATATAGGAGAGGGATGGACCATCGAGTGGTTGAGGGAGGGTCTCCTGTCGCTGTCCTCCATTGCGTCACCTCCTGTACGGAGGTAGGGGATAGACCGAGCGGGCTACTGGTGGGCTGGGCCTAGTTGCTGCTGCTCCTCTCCCTTTTTTTTTATTCTTTCTATTTTATTTTATTTTGTAGCAAATGCTTTTGGAAGAAATAAATAGGTTTTAACTTAGATAAAATTTTGGAAAAAATTTGGGTAAGCTTCTTAGGTGAAAAGAAACCATTTGGTATTTTTGGTTTTCAAAATTTCAAATGTTTGATTGCTGTTTCAAAATTGAACCAAATTAAGTGAAAATTGCCATAGTAATTAATATTTAGAAAATAGGGTGTTTTCAATAGGGTTTCCCCTAGGGTTTAGTATGTTTTTGAAGAATACCAAGTTGTGATAACTTCATGGATTCAAAGGATTGATGATTTGAGAATTGTTTTGAGTTTGGGAAAGACTTGGAAATAATTGATTAAATTGAGCAATTGATTTTAGCAACAACTTAAAAGGTGAATTATAATGAGTTGCTTGAAAACAAAAGAGGTTTTTAGTTTGCACTTCTTTATTTGAAAGGTTGTAACAGACAAGTGTGAAAACAGAAGTTGATAACAAGTTTAAATTTCATATGAAAACAATGCAAACATAAATAAATATGAGGATGATGATATGATGCATTGCTTAAATAAAAACAACAAGTAAAACAACTAAGGGTTTTCATACTTGGATGTTACACGGGTTCCTTCTTCTACCACCAAGGCATGCCGTATCCTGGAAAGAAAACGGGGATTCCACCTTTCACCAACTGCGCTGCCACTCCCCAAGATAATTAGGCCGTGGAGGCAGTTCAAACTCTGCCGCCGGATTTGCTTAGGATTAAGCGACGCATCGCCAAACTCGTCTCCGCATCCCCACCACTCACCGGCATGGATACATTCGTATGCTGGTTAGAAAGGCGAATTCAGCCTCTGGCTCATCACGGTCCTCGACTTATGTGCGAGTACTCGGGAACCGAGGACGCCATGCGGACAACAAACAAATCTTTGACGGCGAAAGATTTGAGGAAGCGCGTAAACCAGTTGGTCGCAGCACGTGACCAATATTAGGAAATCCGACCGATGTACACAGCGACAAACCCGACTCCAAAGGTACATCTTTTACATCCTGGGATTTTGTTTTGCGTTTCTTCTTTCACGGATAATTGTCTTAACCCGCACTTTGTCTTTTTTGACAGATTGTCGATCTTCCTGAGGCAGATCTTGCGACCGATGCCGAGTTGGACGCAATGCGTGCCAACTTTGCAGGCGGACGGAAACGCAATAAGCCTTCCGCTACCCAGGAGATAATCGACCTTGACGGGGTTCCCGTCGCTACTTCCAGGTAAATCATCCGGGTTACTTCTTTCTCTGCTTTTTGTCGCAGAACTTCTTATCATTTTCTCGGAATTCTAACATATCGGATTTTATATTTATAGCCTGGCTCCGACAACATTGAAGCCAAAAAGGCTGGAAGAAAATCAAGTCTGTGGCTAAAAGAGGACCACAACCTTCTCCTGCTACTGCCCCAGACACTCCGGTCACGGCCGCAGAAGGAAACACTGCTGCCAGGGAAGAAGAAACCCAGCATACCAGCCATCCTATTGTGCCGGAAACGGACACGAGAGAAAAGACGGATCCAATTCCGACTTTCGATAAGGATTTCAAGGTCATCCAGGATGGCCTCAGTCATGTCGGGACTCTTTTTGCAGAGGATGCAAAAGAGTTCAAAGAAAACTTGTCGGGTCTGCAGCGGATGAGTCAGGTAATATCTCTAGCCCCCAAGCAATAAGTCAAATGCATACTTTTGTCTTAATGCTTTTTTCATTGTTATGCTTGTTTTTAACTTAAGCGTTTTTTTTTGTCTCTTTTCCATGTTTCAGGAAACTGCTGAAAACATCAAGTTGGAAGTTTTCAACAAACTTACCATCAAGAACAAGGAGGTGAAAACCCTTCTTTCCATTCTTGAGGATAAGGAGGCAGAACTGGCATCCACTCAGCAACAGCTGAGCGAATCAGCAGGTAAAATATTTCTCTGCTTTCAGTTGTAATTTTTTCTAAGTAGTTTTTGGAGTTTTTAACTCTTCCTTTACTTGCTTTTCGGCTTCTTTGGTGAAAGCCAAACAAATTGCTGAAGATGCCGGCAACATTGAAAACCTCTACCGCGAGAACCCGGATCTTCACAAGCTGACTGTGAAGCTCCAGAAAGACCTGGAGGCCAGCCAACTAGCTGTTGGCATTGCCGAATCTAAGGCCTCCAACCAGGCCGAGAAAGATAAGGCCACCATCCGGGATCTAGAGAACGCCTTGAACCAGCGTCTGGAGGAAGGCACCGAGATGGACCAGATTCTCGGTAAGTTACTTTGCCTTTTACCGGATTTTCCTTGTTTCCTCTTCTCCTGTTTTTCCTGACACTTGTGTGTTGATTGAAAAAGGAGGTAGCTCCCAGCTTACCCGGATTGAAAGAATCCGGGCTTTCGGGAAGGTCTTCACCGCGATCAAGGCTGCGGGAATGTTACTTATTGATAAGTATCTTCCCACCAAATCTGCGGAGTTCTCGGAAGTTGAAAAACTTCTGGAAGCTATCGTGGAGGTGGCGAATCGCAAGGAGTCCCTGCTCCGTTCTGCGGCTCGCGGTGGTGCACGCATGGCCCTTGGGCTCATGCGCATGCACTACTCTACTGCCAAATCTTGGCGTGTGGCGTTCGGCATTCCTCAGGGATACACGGAAGCTCAACGGGCCAGCATCTTTGTTGAAATCAAAGGTCACGCCCCCAAGATTGCTAACATGGTGAACATCTCCATCTACTACCCCGAAGAAGCAATCCCGGCAACTCCCGAGGAATCCAGCAGCGAGGAAGAGTCGGATGCCTGAAGAAGCTGCCTGGTCCTGAGTAGGAGATGAGAAAAATAGAAGCATTATTGTTCTTACAATGTAAACCTTATTGTAATGCTTTCTATTCTTTTGTATAAACAAGTACTCCGCTTTTGCAGTTAAATTATTAAGTCTTTGCAAGTTTTTCGGGTTTTTATTCCTTTATCTTCTAAGTTCTCTGGTTTATATGTCTTAACTGTCCTTAGTGTTTGAAATGGCTCGATAGTATCTAATCTTCATGCCAAGTGACCGGGTATAACCAATCAGTCGAAACTCGGAAACATGGATCATACTAAAGGCATTTTTACTTACTAGCTCCAGTGACCCAACATAAAAACAATCAGATAGTACTTAGAGAATAAGTAAGAAATTTTGTATGAAACTCAGGCACGCAGGCACAATCTGGGTTTCCTTAAGCCTCCTTAGGCTGAAAATCATTCACTTTTTTTAACTCCGAGCACGCAGGCACAATTCGGGTTAACATTGAGTATTTTGAAAGATCATTGGGAAATAGATAAGGCGAACTTATGCTTTATACTATAATAAACATGTAAAAACATAGATATATGAATTCCGACAACTTTATTTCATGATCTCAAAGATGTTTACATAGAAATTGAACTAAGTGTAGAAGGGACATAACTGCTGGATGCTCCAGGGCCTTTTTGTCTCTCCTAGCTCAACATCTATCTTTCTCTTTCTTTTGCGATTCAGACGCTTGGGATCATCTTCCATGTCTCGAATATCTACAAGATAATAAGATCCATTTTTCATAGCCTTGCTAATGACAAATGGTCCCTCCTAGACTGGGGCTAACTTGTGCTTCCTTTCTTGCACCAATCTTAGCACTAGGTCACCTTCTTTGAAAGATCGATGCCCGATTTTCCGACTATGGTAGCATCTCAATACTTGCTGATAAATGGCGGATCTTTGAAGCACAAGGTCTCGTTCTTCTTCTAAAAGATCGACGACATCCTATCGAGCACATTCGGCATCCGAGTCATCGTAAGTATGTACTCTTGGGCTGTCATGGAGCATGTCCGTTGGAAGCATTGCGTGTGCGCCATAAACCAAGAAAAATGGGGTTTGCCCTATTGATCTATTTGGTGTCGTTCGAATACTCCAAACCACAGAAGGTAATTCTTCTACCCATACTCCAGCTGCTCTATAAAGAGGAGATTCGAGTCTTGGGCGTATTCTTTGCAGGATTGAGCTATTCATTCTTTCAACCTGCCCATTGCATTGTGGGTGAGCTATAGACGCAAGGTCTAGGCGTATTCCCGTTTGTCGGCAATATTTTGCCAATTTTCCAATAGAGAAATTTGTCCCATTGTCGGTGATTATACTGTGTGGAACGCCATATCTCAAGACTACGTCAATGATGAAATTTCTGGCGGTCGCACCGTCAAGCTTTTAGATGGGTTTTGCCTCCACCCACTTGGTATACTTATCTACTGCAATGAGTAGATGTGTGAGCCCACCTCTTCCAGTTTTGAATGGTCCCATCCTATCTAGCCCCTAGACCGCAAATGGCCATGTGATAGGGATAGTTTTGAGTGCTTGGGCTGGCACATTCGTCTGCTTGGTGTAAAACTGACATCCGGCACATGTGTTTACTATGTGTTCGGCGTCTGTCTCGGCTGTTAGCTAGAAAAATCCTTCACATAATGCTTTCTTAACTATGCGTTTTGATTGAGTATGATGTACGCAATCCCATGCATGGATTTGTTGCAGTAGATAAGCTGGACCAACTTTGGCAAAGCCAGAATGTAGAGTTATTCTTCGGATCATGTCAGTGAAACATTTAGGTCCAAAGTATAGATCATCTCTTTCCGCTTTATCAGCGTGAACAAAATATTTGCCGGCTGAATGGATAGAAGGGGATCTGCTCCTTTCTTGTCCATTGTCGCGCGAGCACGCTTTTTCGGGATTATCCCTATTTCCTCCGTTATCATGTCCTTTGGAATAAGGTGGAGTTCTACTCCTGTGTCTTTCCTTATTCCTAGGAGGGGTACGGGATCTCTCACGCTTGTGAGGAATATCGTATGTTCCGGCTTTTTCAGCAGGGCGTCTCGGAGGCGGCATTGCTTTTCCGCCCTTCCGGTTCTGTTCTTCCCGATCACGGGGGTTGATTCCACCTTTCGGCGGATGGGATCCTGTTCTGGACGCTGCATCCTTGTTATCGGGAATTTCCTTGTCCTTTCTCGGATCTCCTTTCTTCTCTTTTGAATTGCATGAATCTCCAGGTTCTCCAGGTCCAGGTGCTCCAGCGGCGCATGTGGCTGTTTTGCATAGGGCTGAGTCGTCATGCAATTTCTGTTATCTTGCCTGCCCTCGCTACTGTTCTTGCAATGCTTTTCCTAAGAAAGCATACACCCCTTGGAGTTTTTCGTCATTGGAGTACATATCATTATTGAGGATGGCGAATGCGGCTTCCGCATTTTTTGCTGCGGTTTTGCATACAGGTTCGCCCGTGGCATCGGTGCAGTTTACTTGCTTTTGCCATGCAGAGTTTTGGAACCGTTCCTTCGGCTACAATACTTCCGGTATTATGATTGCGGGTAACCGTGTAGGTTTTATGCCAGATCTATTCCTTTTCTCGTACTCCTCAATTTCTTCCTGCTTCAACTTAATGTCAGCCTGGGTTTGTAGGAGATTTTCCCGAGTTCTGAATAGATGTTGCTGTTTCCTTTCGAGAGCTTGTCACCTGGCTTCCAGCACTTCAGGGGGTCCCACTGGTGTTTGAAGTAAATCCCGTTCGTCCTGTTCTGGCATTAGTGGAATAGGGATTTCCTTCGTTTTCTTCTCCACAGACTTGACTCTGCTTCCTCCTCCTACTTCCAGGTTTTCGTTGGCGAGATCCACCAGTTTTTTCTTCCGGAGTTTGTACTGGAGTTTCTTGGCAGCCTTGTTTCTTTTCTTGGAAGATGGAAGTTTTTTACCAGGTTCCTCTTCTGTCATTTCCTTGACATCAGGGTAAGTTGGACTGGTTTCACCGTCCTCTCTTTCCTCATCTGGCGGAGGTGTTTGAGGGTCTTCCTGACTTTCGGCATCCGTGTTTTCAGCCGGTTTTGCCATAAGCACTTCATGGAATCCCTCTTGAAGAGATTTGACCTTTCTTTCAAAATCATCTTCATCTTCGTCTTCGGAATCGAGCTCGTCAGATCCGGGTTCCGGTTCCAATCTCGCCTCAATGGCGGCTAACACGGAATCGGCTTCCGAGTTCATCGTTGTATCGACGGATGTCGGATCTTCCACCTCTGGTGTGGGATTGTTTTCTGCTGCCTTTTCCACGGGATTGTTTTTGTCCGTGTTTTCGGCGATCTCGAATTGCACCATACGAATAAAGTGCGATCTCATTGCAGGCATCTATGAAGAGGCAGAAATTTGAGCAGGATATTGGCGATCCGAGCAAAATCCGGCATCATAGTTTTCTTCAACTGGGTATAGGGCGGGTGGGATAAATCTACTTCCACCACAGAATCCCATTGCCTCTGCAGTTAGTCTAATAAAGATGTTTGCAGATCCAATCGGTAAAACTCAGGCACTTACCAGATGATTCCGTGCTGGCATGTACGATCCATTATCGAGGAAGCGCCCGACGTCGTTGTCGAATTCCAAGATTCCGACAGTTATGGTACTGCCGATTCCGCCGAGTATCCCCGATCGAAATATAACGCCTGATGTCGCCGGCCCCATGGTGGGCGCCAACTGTCGAGACATCGTAGTAGGGTTCATAGACGGGGGTGCCATGAGCCTACGGGTAGAGGCGTGGGGGGGGGGGGGAGGGGACATGGTAGTATGACAACCAGGGACACCAAAGTTTACCCAGGTTCGGTACGTCGCAACTAGGCGGCGTTCCTACTCCTGCAATCTCACTAAATCAGGGCTGAAGCCCGAAGCATACAGAGTACAATGTGTGTTTGGGTTTTCTAACTCGACGAAGATCAACTTCTCGGCGAGTTGGCTTCTAGCTAATTGTCTCTCCGTTTCCTCTCTCCGTTTCCTCTCTCCCGTGCGGCTTTATATAAATGGCCGGGTTAGGGCTTACAGAAAGGAAACCTAAAAGACTACGGTAAGCTTCTAACTTGGAAGGCAAGAATCCGCCTTCTAGTCCAAGCTGCACCACGTGGTCCGTGGTCCGGGTTCTTCTAGAATTCGGTTTCTGCGCGTCAGCTTACATGCCACCCTGGTAATCCGGCTCTTTAGGACAATGCCGGACATACCCCTAATTGGTATATATCCGACACCCGGCAACAGCGCCAGAAAACTTGATGGGAGCCTTGACGACCTCGTTGGTAAACTCCAAGAGAAAGGTTATGAAGAGTGTAGCAGCAAGTTTTCCCTCAGAAAATAAACCAAGGTTGAATAGACCAGTAGGAGACTAGGAGGACAAGCAATCTCTGAAGGTTGATTCAGCTGAGGTGGCAGGGCGCACTACCGGTTCAGCAGCAACATGGAACCTACACAACACAATCAGTCACTCTGTCCCACCGAAGCAGTGAGGTTGTCAATCTCACCGATTTTTCTGAACACAGAGAGGCTAAATGTATGGTGTGGAAAAGAGTAGGAAAATAGTAGGAACAATATGAGAGCAGTAGGTGTTTTATCAGTATGAGGAAAAAAGGACTGGGGTCCACAGTTCACTAGTGGTGTCTCTCCGTGAAAAATAAATAACATGTGTGGAGAACAAATTACAGCTGGGCAATTGACAGAAATGAAGGCTACACCGTAGTGCATATGCAAAACATAAATATTACTATGTGATTCATGCGGGCATTACAAAAAGATACATAGACCATTATCCAACTACATCTATGACTAAAAATGCACCCTCCGAATATCATCCGAAAAAACGTTGGGTATTAAGTTGCAAGAAACAGATAATTGCAGTAAGCAAAGTGCGTAATGTAAACAATAATATCATCCTTAGACAAAGAATTGTTGTTTTCTCCCTAATGGCAACAACACATCCTCCATCCGTCACGTTTCTGTCACTCGAGCACAGATGAAAAGGAGGCATGAACCCACTATCGAGCATAAGTACTCCCTCTTGGAGTTACTAGCATCTACTTGGCCAGAGCATCTACTAATAAGGAGAGAATGCAAGATCATAAATAACATATGCATAAAGATAACATGATAGATTGATAATCAAAAGACATAGCATTCAACATTCATCAGATCCCAGCAAACACAACATGTAGCATCTCATAAAAATGATCTTGATCATGATAGGCAGCTCATAAGATCTAAACATGAGGTACAAAGTGGAGAGAACAACCATCTAGCTACTGCTATGGACCCGTAGTTCAGGGATGAACTACTCACGCATCACTTCGGAGGAGGGCATGGTGGTGTAGACCCCTCTGGTGATGATTTCCCCCTCCGACAGGGTGCCGGGAAGAGCTCCAAAACCTTCCCGATCTCGGGATGACGGTGACGGCGTCCTCGGGTGTTTCTCGGGAAATAGTGGTATATCCTAGGATTTATGTCTTAGGGGGATTAAATAGGCAAAAGGGCAGAGGCGGCGGAGGCTTGGGGGGGCCACAACACCCCCGGCGTGGCCAAGAGGGGGGGAGGGGGCGCCGCCCTATGGTGTGGGCCCCCTGAGGCCCCCCTCCGGGTCACTTCGGGAATTCTAAGACTTCCAGACTTCGAATTTTCCAATTCCAAGAATATTTCGAGAACAACTTTTCTGAAACCAAAAACAGCAGAAAACGGGGAACTGGCTCTGTGGCATCTTGTCAATAGGTTAGTCCGGAAAATCGATAAAAATGACATAAAGTGTATAACAAACTTGTGGGAAACAATAAGAAACAACATGGAACATCAGAAATTAAGGATACGTTTATGACGTATCAACATCCCCAACCTTAGTTCCTACTCATCCTCGAGTAGGTAAATGATTAAAACACATAATGTCTGAGGTGACATGCTACCGGTATAAACTT
Organism: Alopecurus myosuroides; assembly: GCA_028641055.1. Lineage (NCBI taxonomy): Eukaryota > Viridiplantae > Streptophyta > Magnoliopsida > Poales > Poaceae > Alopecurus > Alopecurus myosuroides. The sequence goes on from CM054058.1 coordinate 335,780,654, forward strand.
GATCATCAATAATGTAAAAGCATAAGTAAGCTAAGATCATAGAACTTCAACACAAGCATGATAAATAGAACTTTAATAATAAAACATAGCAATCACTTTTCATCATGAGAACTAACTCAAATAAAATATCATGAATAACAATGCAAAGAAAGATATACGTTTGTTTCAAGTATAGAGAAAACATGTCAAAGTGATATTTCGCTAGTCCTTAAGAGTGGGGCAAAACATAAATGCTAGGACACCTTCAAAGTTAATGAGGAAGACTATAAAAAATAATAAGAGAACAAGCAATAACACATCATGAATCAATTAATAATGTTTCTGGGACAAATGCACATAAAACTCAGAATGGCAAAAATGCTCTCTCAACTGTGCATAAAGTTAGAAGACGGAGACTCAACATAAAAGTAAAAGAAAGGCCCTTCGCAAAGGGAAGCATGGATCACTCATGTGCTAGAGCTTTTATTTTATTAAACCGAGGTATTGAAAACTTGACACTCCTCCCAACCATCTTTCACAAACCATGGCTAACCGAATTCTCGGGTGCCTGCCAACAATCACATATCGTGGAGGAGTGTCTATATTTTAAGAGAGGTGTATGCTTATGTCAACGAATGGTAAACAGAAAATACAGTACGTCACAAGCCAACTAGACTTCACAAGAGCGGCTCCCATAGAAGGACGCATGTGGGTAGAAGGTCATCCCTCTTTCTCTTTTGTTTACACAATTATGCTTTGACTGATAAATCAGGGGGAAAATAGTGAAGAGAATTTGTTGTTATTAATTGGGGCTGGGCACCCCGCTGCCAGCTCTTCTATCATTGGATAAGCGGATAAATCCCCTAGTCCTGGGTGTAAAAGTCCAATCAACAAGTGAGATAAAGATTCTCTATTTACGTCCTCATGAGCTAAAACAGGAGCACAAAACATGAGTAATTTTGAAAATTTTAAAGGTAACACATGGGAAATTTATTTTGGAGTGGCAGTTAATTACCACATGTAGGTAGGCATAGTGGACACAATGGGAAAACTTTGGTTTTTGGGAGTTGGATGCACAAGTAGAGCTCATACTCAGTACAGGTGGAGGCTAGCAAAAGACTGGGAACGACAAATCAAGAGAGCATAAGAGCCATAATCATGCATAGAGACATAAACATCATTAATCAAAGCATAAGTGGTACCACAAGTTCAAAAACTAAATGATCATGGAGGCTATTCGTGACTGGTTCATAGTCATAAATATGGTGTGAGCATGCGCCAAGTCAAACAAATAAAATATTCAAAGGAGAACTGATGGAGGGATAATAACCCGATAGGCCAACTCCAAATTATAACCTGTAGCATCCCAACTTTTAATAAAGATGGAATACCTGTGTTATTGTGCTAGTCCCTGGATCAATTGCTAGCACCACAGTACAAAATGAAATATCATGCAAATGCATCAAATTCTATTACATCGCATGATCCAGTCTTTACAAAAATAGTATTACAACTTGCATAGTCTTAGAAGACTAGCAGAAAAGAAAGAAATACAACGGAAAACATAGTACAACATTGAGCCCATCTTCTTCATGTGCCACAGGCAAAACATGTTGGCGATAGTCTCGAGATCCTAAACGAAATCCTCACTCGTCTTCAGAAACATCTGCAATATGGAATATGCAGCCACAAGGGAGTCAAAACAATTTAATGTATTGGCAAGTAACACTATGGTGGATATAAATGGCAAGACTAATACTACATGCTTATTTGGCTGAGTGGAGTTCTGGCTAAGTTTGCATAAAGCCAATTTTGTCCTATCTCTTTTGTAAAAGAAACTTTTCTTTTCAAAGGGGTGGCAACATTGGAGTAAGATCCAAGCACCACAAATACTGTTCACTTGGTCAAATTTTACTTATTGAAATTGATGATGAGATTCTTCCGTCAATCCTTGTCCAGCTGCTCATAGTTGTCCATAACCGGGGACACGGCTAAGATCTTAGTTTGTTGACTCTGCAGAGTTTGTGCACTTTCACCCTTTGTCTTCAATTAGCCCAAACATCCTATACACCCGGAGTGCATCATGGAAAGGAGAGAATTGAGACGAGATCTTTCAGAAGAAGAATTCAAACCCACCGGCAAGACCCGTTCCACCTATAATTTTGCTACATCTGCTTGTCAAGCCTGGGATGAACCCTCACAACTTAATTGATCAAGACAGAGCCCATATTGTCAAAAGGCTGCACGGGAAGCTACTAGATTTAGAGGGACATAGTAATCTCTTTGTTCCTGGGTGGCCATCCGCAAGTGACAACCTCAAGTGGAATAACCCTTGGATAAGGGCCCTGAGGCAACACTCAACATAAACCAGTCTTATCACTTCCACCCAGGTGGTTCATTCATTAGTTATACTTAGAATTTTTCCTCAACATCTAGTAAAACAATTTGTAACATTGCATAGCATCTACCAAGTTCAAAGGATATCAAAATAATAAGGTATAAGGGATGGCTACACACTACTAGGATAATAGCATAGCATAATATAACTTATTAAAAATACCTATCATGCATACTACTCAAAATCAACTAATGCATATAGAAAATAATGGGTAGTTGAATGATGTGTTACTTGCCTTGTTGAAGTTGGTGAAGATATCACACTCTCTTCACAAAAGATCGTTGCTCTCCGTACAATCTATTCATTGAAAACACAATAACAAAATAAACAAGCATCCTAGCAAACAAACATACAAGTGTAGAAAACATACATAGCAACTAACATATCAAAAGAGGCTTAACCAAATTGGTTAGGACAAAGTCTAGGTTCTAAAGTTCATTCTAAAATGGTCTCATACTTGTTAAGGAAATTCCAATGGTTTACTTGGGAAGGACTAGGTTGAGTTTGATGTGATCTAACTTTATTATAACCATACTTGTCGAGGAAGTTCCAAGAGTTCACTAAGAATAAACATATTACTTCTTCAGCTAAAGTAATACATGCAAACACTTGGTCATATTCACCTTCAAAAATATTTGAGTGACTATGTTAGTATTTTCCATTGTGGCTAGGGTAGGTCTACTAACTTCATCATCAAAGAGGAAATATTACTAAGTCTTGGGTTTTCCATTTGGGTCAATGGTTGGACAAAATAACTTGTTATTCTTCAACTTATATGGATTGCTTCTAGACTTCATGTGATTGCCTTCTTGAAGATCATCTTCATGCTTCTATTGTAGTCTTGTTCCTTGGATGGATTCTTCTCTTGGTCTTGATAAATTCTTCATGGCTTTGAATTCACTAATTGGTTTGGGTATGGAATGGGCACAAATACCACTAAGTTAAATTGAAAGAAAAATTTAAGTAGAAGGATAGAAAGAGAGATGGGAGATGTTTTCTTCTAAATTTCTTCACACTTGTACTTCTTGAGTTTTCTTCTAGGTGTGGAGTACAAGTCTTTTCTTAAACATTTCTTCATTGATCTTCCTTGTAGCTCTTCATGTTGCCATCAAGTTGAAAGGAGAAGAACAGAAAAGGGAAGGAAAAAGACTTAGAGAGAAAGGGGGTTAGTCTTCTAAGTGCTTCCACTTCTTGGAGATGTTTCTGAAGTTTGTTTTATTTGCTAAGTCCTTCATTGGTCTTCTATCTTCATGTTGAAAAATCTCTAGATGGTTAAGTCCTCCATTGCACTTCATGGTTCTCACAAATCCCAACTTGGTGAAATCTTGAAGCAAGCATGGGTAGACAAAAAGTTGATGGAAACTTTTGTACTAGTGTTTTTAGGTTCATTTGTTGGCTAAGTATAAGTTGAAACTTTACTATAGCCATACACACATAGAACCACTTAAGCAAAATATTTCCCCAAGTCATTTTTAATATGGTGTGAAACATGTGTGTGATAACTTGGCCTAAAATACATGGGTATGGCTCATATGTGTCCAAAATTTTATGGCACTGGTTTCTATGGATTAAGGTTGCCATATGGAGCAACATTGCTTAAGAAAACATATTAAAATTATTTATAGAATTTAAACTAAGTCAAATTTGCTCAAATGTCCATTTAATTCTAAAATCAATTTTAGTATGTTCAATTTTTATTTTGGGACAGAGGATATGAAAGTACACATCCTAAGGTTTCCAAATATATTTTATTTACAATTTTTGGATTTGTAGAATTTGAATTATGCCAAATTTCATCAAACAAGCATATTTGAATTTGAACAAATTTAAGTTTGTCAAATTTGAATTTGGCCAGTGCCAAAAGTTTCTAAATGTCAAGGGCTTTCCAAAAAGTCCAAGATTGCTAAATTTGACCAAGTGGTTGAAAAGATATGATGATTTGAAGTTGCAGGGGTTTTTCTGCAAATCTGCCAAAAATTCTACCGGGAGAAAAATTCGAATTAAAGGGCTGGCCACGCGGCAGTCTCTGATTGGCTGGGCTATGCTGACTGGGCGCTGATGTGGCAAGTGGTGACTGTGACGCCCCGAGATCGGGCACTATGCAGATTTCAGCATTCCCGCCAAATCCGCATAATAACCGATTCCAGGTTGCCATTCATGATAACATTACAATAGTTCACGAATAATCCACAATTACAACAGAAACAGATAGATACCAGATGACTCACACGAGCCGGGGTTACAACTGATACAATACAAAGATCCAAATAACAACGGAAGAAACAAACGTCCGTCTACGGACAAGATCCATATTGGACTAAGAGTCCTGAAGATAACCGAAGGCGTCCAATCCCTGCCCAGGCCAAGCCGGAGGGATTCCCAAGCTAACGTCGTCAGACTTCAAACCTGTTGACTGCAATTTGGAATTTGCAGCCACGGAAAGAGATTCGTGGGTCAGTACGGTTAAGTACTGGCAAGGGGGATAAAACCCATACTCACAAGTTACCGGCGTAGCCAATCATCACAAGATACAATTACTTTGGGATCAACAGAAAGGAAGGGGGTTATGGCAAATAAGCGACAGCAGGCTGCACTAACCAACTACAGAGATTCTATTGCTTCCAACTATCAGAAAGGAGATAAGATCGAGTGATAGTAACCAACTGAAAGATAACTTCAAACAAACCCATCCTGGACCTCGCCCCTTTAGCCAAAGAAGCAATCCGAGGATAACTCACACAGTTGTATTAAAGGTGAATCAAGTTATTGTGTGAATAAACCTATTACCAGTCAAGTTGTTAATCATGGGGTGTAACATGGTTGATCATTAGGTTTAAGTTGTCCTGAGTACTTGTTAGCCAGTACTTTCACCAAGTAATCCATAACCGCGGAAAACACGGCTTCTCGAGAAGATTATCCCTGCAGGGTTGCACCATAGTAACCGACACTCATGAATATCCCGCCAGATGGAGCGGCCACTCCACCAAGCGGGGCACTCAACACAATCCAACCCTTCTTCGCATCAAGCCCAAAGAACCTTGGGCGCACGGCTAATCGAGCCCAGAAGAAAATGGACCCTCATAGCACTCTAAGAACGTGTCCCCCTATATGCCGACTACGAAAGTTCCACCCGGGATCCAAGGGCTCGCAAGATCATGCATGCAGCAAATGGAAAACCCGAACTAAATGAGGCGATTTGGACGAGATGCGAATCGGGTCAAACTGAGGGGGAGCCCATACTCCCCAAATGCGGGTAGTGCGCTCATCATGGATCAGTAGACAAGACCCTTTTCCTATTAGGGTCGACACTAGCAGGCCTCAAAACCACAAAGGGCCTCCTGCCGGTGCCTTATCATCAAATTTATTATTAATAGCAACATTAGCATGATTGATTGATTGATTAAACATCGAGCCCCAGAACATAATAGGGTAATAACAGAAAGTAACGGGTAACAGACTCGAGCAAAACAACCTAAGCATGCTAGATAAGAACAGGCACAAACAAAGGCTGTAGGTATGGAGGTGAGGCAATATCAAGGTTAAGGGATTCATGTGATGGGTTCGTAACAGAAACAACTACCACTAAGGCTAGCAGAAAAGAATCAACGGAAAGAATCGGTAACAAGTGATGAAAGGCAGCCATGTGGCATGCAAGTGAGTATACTTGCCTGAGATCCCGCAAGGTAGCAGAACTTGTCGTTGCTCACATCATCTCAACGTCCTATCCGGGAAGAAACAACGAACCTCGAACAAACACCGGAATGCAACAATTACTACTACGGCAAAAGATCCAGCATGATCAAGATATGGATGCATGACATGTTTAATAGATGCACCAAAGTAAACTAGTGGATATGATACACAAGTTTAAATGGATTCCATATGCAAAGATTGCATATGGCAAACCCATGCCTTATAGTTGAATTAATTGTTCTAACAATAGCATCATGTGTAAGTGAGTTAGAATGATGCATGCATGATGATGATAACAAGATAACAACAATTTAGGTGCAATTAGAATGATAGTTAACCAATTAAGAAAACATTAATAAGGTTTGGCAATTATTGTTACTTAATGGTGTTAAACAAGTAGTGATTGTTTTCATCAAGTTAAAGTGTGCAAAACAAATTACAAAGTTGATATTTGAAAAGGTTAGCAAATTTTAGTTGGATTACATGTTTCACAATTTGAAATTGGACTTTGGATTATTTAATTATGAATTAAACAATATTAAACAAGTTTTAATTGAATTAAACAAGTTTCAAATTGTTTAGGCAATTTTAATTATTCAAAACAGAAAACAAAATTTATATTTGAATAGGGTATTTAAAATGGTATTGAGAACATATTTTATTTGCATGATTTGGACTTAGGAATAATTAGTTATGAATTATTACAAATGGCATTTGAATTATTTGAATTTGAATTTAAATTGCATTTTGAAAATTCAAAACAGAACACAAATTGGATATTTGGATAGATTATGAAATTTGGACCAAGATTCATATAAAGTTTGTTTTTGTTGGAGTTATAAAACACAAGATATTGAATGTTGAAGTTTTGTTTTAATTCTGCCAATTAAAATGAAATTGTAATTTTGTAAATGCGCGAAAACACTTTGTTACCGCGCTGGCCCTTACACGCAGCCACTGCCGCGTGGGCCAGCGGCCACGTAGGCGCCACGGGCGCGGGTGGAGGCTGACTGGGCCGTGGGGTGTATGACGTGTGGGGCCCAGCGCTCGATTTATTTCGCAAAAAGGTGGCTTAAGTGCGGCCGAGGGGATCGATCCCTCGACCTGCACTTCTCGCGCGGGGACAGGACCAGCTGCGCTAGCGTTCGGTTGATGAAAGGATGGGAGGGCGAGCAAGGTTAACGTTGGTTTCTGTCAGCTAGTTGCCTGACGAAACTGAAGATTGGAGCGACAGAAGCAACAACGATCTCCGGCGACTAGCGGCTGCTCGCCGGCCGGCGTTGCTGCCGCTGCTGTGCACCTGGTGTGGGCGCGAGGAAAAGCATGCGTGCGGCCTCGTTTGCGTGCAGATGCGAACAACAGGAAAGGAAGGGCGGAGGCGAGTACCTGCTGCTGCTGTCGCTGACGATTGCCTGACGGCAGGGGCTGAGGGCCGCCCTCCGGCGACGGCGCGGCCGCCACGATCCCTCCCAGGAAACAGCGAGGGCACGAGTAGCTGCAGTGGCATGCCGCGGTTCCATTCCCGGCGAAGGATCCCCCTCGCGGTGACCGTGGGCTACCGGCGGTGAGGGTTACGGTGGTGAGGTGATGTTCAGTACGGTGGCTGTGATGGATTCGGTTCAGAGCAGAGGGAGGATGACTTGGCGGCGCTGTGGGTGGGCTAGGGTTCTAGGGCTAGCAGAGGGCAGAGGGGCGGTGGATACTTAAGGAGGGAGGCAACCTTGTACGGCAGCTCATCGAGCTGGGGTGGGGATCGATCACACGGCTGTTCTTGGTTCGTACAGGATGACAGCGACTTGAGGGGGAAGACGACAGAAAAAAAAGGAGGGGGGTTGGGCCAGAAAATAAGTGGGCTTGGGGAAGGATAGAAGGGGTTGGGCTGGTTCCCTCTCCTCCCTCTTAGGCTATTTTTATTTTTCCTTTTCCATTTTTTTTTGCAAGAGATCAAAGAGGGAGAAAGAATAGGATTTTGGGGTTTAACCTTTTGTAATTATTTGGGATACTTTTCAAAAACAGGAACTTAAGCAATGTCAACCTATTTTTCACAAGATTTGAAATTCTAAATGATTTAAAGTTGTTTTGTTAAAATTATCAATTAGGGTGTGAGGGTGTTTAGTTGATAATTAAAGTTTATCAATTTGCAAAACAATAAATAAAAGCAAGTTTGGTTTTTTTGATTTCAAGATTGGTAATATTAGTTTGATTTTTAAATTGGTATTTGAATTTCAAATAGGGTTTGGGGTTTTATTTTATATGAAATGTTTTATTAATTTGCAAACAACAAATCAATGCAAGTGTGAACATTAAGTCCCAAGATTTGAAAACTTTATTTGATTTTTTAAAGTTGTTATTTCAATTTTCCATAGCATTTCATAAAGATTGAATTTTAAACAATGTTATCCCACTAACTCAAACAATGATGAAATCTTATTGACTTAGTTTGTTTGCAAGATTTTAATTGCCAAACCACAATTGGATCATGTCACATATGATTGAAATGATTTGAATTTTGAGTTGTTTTGAAAAAACAGAATGCAATGCTCATGTGATGCATATGATGCAAGCCAAAAAGAAAACAAACACTTTCCTATTAGGGTAACACCCCAGGTGTTACAGACGACACCACTAACAAGGGATTGCGCCCTCGCAATCCACCTGCTAACCCGGGAGGGGAAAGAAGTTAGACTATCGATTCTTCGTGCTTCCGGTTGATCTCCTCGACACCACTAACAAGAGATTCTTGCTCGGGCTGACGACGCTGTTCTTCCACCAGGAATCTTCCGATGATCGAACCTATTAGGTTAAAGGCTCAGGAAACGTCCACCCACGTAGGATCCTAACACTTTGAAAGATAGACAAGAGGGGAGACTCCAAAACAAATAAGATGGGAGGGGAAATAGAATAGGGGTAAGGAGAAAACCAGAATCCTATTGAGATGTTTTTCCAAAATAGTTTAGCAGAAATAGCTTTTGACACTCTAGAAACAACGACCGTTAGCGAGGTTATCCTACAGGCTTTGCGGACCCGTTGCTTCGATAACCATTCGTATCGAAACAATATCGGGAATCGGAACCAAGGCTCTGATACCATTTGTGACGCCCCGAGATCGGGCACTATGCAGATTTCAGCATTCCCGCCAAATCCGCATAATAACCGATTCCAGGTTGCCATTCATGATAACATTACAATAGTTCACGAATAATCCACAATTACAACAGAAACAGATAGATACCAGATGACTCACACGAGCCGGGGTTACAACTGATACAATACAAAGATCCAAATAATAGCGGAAGAAACAAACGTCCGTCTACGGACAAGATCCATATTGGACTAAGAGTCCTGAAGATAACCGAAGGCGTCCAATCCCTGCCCAGGCCAAGCCGGAGGGATTCCCAAGCTAACGTCGTCAGACTTCAAACCTGTTGACTGCAATTTGGAATTTGCAGCCACGGAAAGAGATTCGTGGGTCAGTACGGTTAAGTACTGGCAAGGGGGATAAAACCCATACTCACAAGTTACCGGCGTAGCCAATCATCACAAGATACAATTACTTTGGGATCAACAGAAAGGAAGGGGGTTATGGCAAATAAGCGACAGCAGGCTGCACTAACCAACTACAGAGATTCTATTGCTTCCAACTATCAGAAAGGAGATAAGATCGAGTGATAGTAACCAACTGAAAGATAACTTCAAACAAACCCATCCTGGACCTCGCCCCTTTAGCCAAAGAAGCAATCCGAGGATAACTCACACAGTTGTATTAAAGGTGAATCAAGTTATTGTGTGAATAAACCTATTACCAGTCAAGTTGTTAATCATGGGGTGTAACATGGTTGATCATTAGGTTTAAGTTGTCCTGAGTACTTGTTAGCCAGTACTTTCACCAAGTAATCCATAACCGCGGAAAACACGGCTTCTCGAGAAGATTATCCCTGCAGGGTTGCACCATAGTAACCGACACTCATGAATATCCCGCCAGATGGAGCGGCCACTCCACCAAGCGGGGCACTCAACACAATCCAACCCTTCTTCGCATCAAGCCCAAAGAACCTTGGGCGCACGGCTAATCGAGCCCAGAAGAAAATGGACCCTCATAGCACTCTAAGAACGTGTCCCCCTATATGCCGACTACGAAAGTTCCACCCGGGATCCAAGGGCTCGCAAGATCATGCATGCAGCAAATGGAAAACCCGAACTAAATGAGGCGATTTGGACGAGATGCGAATCGGGTCAAACTGAGGGGGAGCCCATACTCCCCAAATGCGGGTAGTGCGCTCATCATGGATCAGTAGACAAGACCCTTTTCCTATTAGGGTCGACACTAGCAGGCCTCAAAACCACAAAGGGCCTCCTGCCGGTGCCTTATCATCAAATTTATTATTAATAGCAACATTAGCATGATTGATTGATTGATTAAACATCGAGCCCCAGAACATAATAGGGTAATAACAGAAAGTAACGGGTAACAGACTCGAGCAAAACAACCTAAGCATGCTAGATAAGAACAGGCACAAACAAAGGCTGTAGGTATGGAGGTGAGGCAATATCAAGGTTAAGGGATTCATGTGATGGGTTCGTAACAGAAACAACTACCACTAAGGCTAGCAGAAAAGAATCAACGGAAAGAATCGGTAACAAGTGATGAAAGGCAGCCATGTGGCATGCAAGTGAGTATACTTGCCTGAGATCCCGCAAGGTAGCAGAACTTGTCGTTGCTCACATCATCTCAACGTCCTATCCGGGAAGAAACAACGAACCTCGAACAAACACCGGAATGCAACAATTACTACTACGGCAAAAGATCCAGCATGATCAAGATATGGATGCATGACATGTTTAATAGATGCACCAAAGTAAACTAGTGGATATGATACACAAGTTTAAATGGATTCCATATGCAAAGATTGCATATGGCAAACCCATGCCTTATAGTTGAATTAATTGTTCTAACAATAGCATCATGTGTAAGTGAGTTAGAATGATGCATGCATGATGATGATAACAAGATAACAACAATTTAGGTGCAATTAGAATGATAGTTAACCAATTAAGAAAACATTAATAAGGTTTGGCAATTATTGTTACTTAATGGTGTTAAACAAGTAGTGATTGTTTTCATCAAGTTAAAGTGTGCAAAACAAATTACAAAGTTGATATTTGAAAAGGTTAGCAAATTTTAGTTGGATTACATGTTTCACAATTTGAAATTGGACTTTGGATTATTTAATTATGAATTAAACAATATTAAACAAGTTTTAATTGAATTAAACAAGTTTCAAATTGTTTAGGCAATTTTAATTATTCAAAACAGAAAACAAAATTTATATTTGAATAGGGTATTTAAAATGGTATTGAGAACATATTTTATTTGCATGATTTGGACTTAGGAATAATTAGTTATGAATTATTACAAATGGCATTTGAATTATTTGAATTTGAATTTAAATTGCATTTTGAAAATTCAAAACAGAACACAAATTGGATATTTGGATAGATTATGAAATTTGGACCAAGATTCATATAAAGTTTGTTTTTGTTGGAGTTATAAAACACAAGATATTGAATGTTGAAGTTTTGTTTTAATTCTGCCAATTAAAATGAAATTGTAATTTTGTAAATGCGCGAAAACACTTTGTTACCGCGCTGGCCCTTACACGCAGCCACTGCCGCGTGGGCCAGCGGCCACGTAGGCGCCACGGGCGCGGGTGGAGGCTGACTGGGCCGTGGGGTGTATGACGTGTGGGGCCCAGCGCTCGATTTATTTCGCAAAAAGATGGCTTAAGTGCGGCCGAGGGGATCGATCCCTCGACCTGCACTTCTCGCGCGGGGACAGGACCAGCTGCGCTAGCGTTCGGTTGATGAAAGGATGGGAGGGCGAGCAAGGTTAACGTTGGTTTCTGTCAGCTAGTTGCCTGACGAAACTGAAGATTGGAGCGACAGAAGCAACAGCGATCTCCGGCGACTAGCGGCTACTCGCCGGCCGGCGTTGCTGCCGCTGCTGTGCACCTGGTGTGGGCGCGAGGAAAAGCATGCGTGCGGCCTCGTTTGCGTGCAGATGCGAACAACAGGAAAGGAAGGGCGGAGGCGAGTACCTGCTGCTGCTGTCGCTGACGATTGCCTGACGGCAGGGGCAGAGGGCCGCCCTCCGGCGACGGCGCGGCCGCCACGATCCCTCCCAGGAAACGGCGAGGGCACGAGTAGCTGCAGTGGCATGCCGCGGTTCCATTCCCGGCGAAGGATCCCCCTCGCGGTGACCGTGGGCTACCGGCGGTGAGGGTTACGGTGGTGAGGTGATGTTCAGTACGGTGGCTGTGATGGATTCGGTTCAGAGCAGAGGGAGGATGACTTGGCGGCGCTGTGGGTGGGCTAGGGTTCTAGGGCTAGCAGAGGGCAGAGGGGCGGTGGATACTTAAGGAGGGAGGCAACCTTGTACGGCAGCTCATCGAGCTGGGGTGGGGATCGATCACACGGCTGTTCTTGGTTCGTACAGGATGACAGCGACTTGAGGGGGAAGACGACAGAAAAAAAAGGAGGGGGGTTGGGCCAGAAAATAAGTGGGCTTGGGGAAGGATAGAAGGGGTTGGGCTGGTTCCCTCTCCTCCCTCTTAGGCTATTTTTATTTTTCCTTTTCCATTTTTTTTTGCAAGAGATCAAAGAGGGAGAAAGAATAGGATTTTGGGGTTTAACCTTTTGTAATTATTTGGGATACTTTTCAAAAACAGGAACTTAAGCAATGTCAACCTATTTTTCACAAGATTTGAAATTCTAAATGATTTAAAGTTGTTTTGTTAAAATTATCAATTAGGGTGTGAGGGTGTTTAGTTGATAATTAAAGTTTATCAATTTGCAAAACAATAAATAAAAGCAAGTTTGGTTTTTTTGATTTCAAGATTGGTAATATTAGTTTGATTTTTAAATTGGTATTTGAATTTCAAATAGGGTTTGGGGTTTTATTTTATATGAAATGTTTTATTAATTTGCAAACAACAAATCAATGCAAGTGTGAACATTAAGTCCCAAGATTTGAAAACTTTATTTGATTTTTTAAAGTTGTTATTTGAATTTTCCATAGCATTTCATAAAGATTGAATTTTAAACAATGCTATCCCACTAACTCAAACAATGATGAAATCTTATTGACTTAGTTTGTTTGCAAGATTTTAATTGCCAAACCACAATTGGATCATGTCACATATGATTGAAATGATTTGAATTTTGAGTTGTTTTGAAAAAACAGAATGCAATGCTCATGTGATGCATATGATGCAAGCCAAAAAGAAAACAAACACTTTCCTATTAGGGTAACACCCCAGGTGTTACAGTGACGTGGTTAAGTGATGGATCTGGATCGTTAGATCCAGATCTAACGGTGGCTTACCCCTTCGGGGTGGATCTAATCTAGGCTGTTCAATATAGATCCAAGGGCTGAGGGAGAGAGGGGAGCTCACCGTGGGGCTAGGTCGCCGGAAAATGGCGGGGCGGTGGCCGGAGGCGCAGAACTCGACGGCGGCGATGGTACAGATGATCTACGGGCTCCTCGAGGTAATGAGGACGATCAGCTTGACGAGGCGAGCCGATTGGTGACGGTGGCGTCGTCCCTCGCTTCCGGGAACGGCGGCAGCGGGACAATCGGAGGCGGACGGCTCCGGCGAACCCCTGAAGTGCACGGCGCGGCCGTTTCTACGCATAAAAAAAACGAGGGATTGGTCAGGGGGTGCGCAAGGTCACGGGGAGCAGAGAGGAACAAAAATGGGGCGGCGCAACTTGCTTACCATGCCGGAATCATGCTCGTACGGTGGTGGCAGAGATGAACTCCGGTGAGTAAATACTCCGTACTCGAGAAGAGATTGAAGAGAGGATGAGAGGGGAAACGAGGAGGGACTCGGGGCCTATAAGTAGTGCCAAAGAGGGGAGGGGAACACGGCCTTAATGGCCTTGAATCGATGGAGTGGTTTTCGGCTGTGACAGAGGGGTTTCCAAAACGGAGGAAGAAGAAGATGACATCAGGGTGACGTCATCCAATTTTTCTATTTATTTCTGTTTATTCAAATCTTTAATAACTTCTGTTTTAAGTATCCAAATAATATGAAATAAAATTCTAAATTCTTAGAATTTCAAATGCTTTCCAACAATATCATTTTTGAAACATATCAACATATTTTATTTTTTGAATTTTGGAAATTTGATAATTCCTTAATAGTCTCTTAATGTGATTTTTAAATTAAAAATTTATGAAACATTGTTATTGGTCAATTTAAATTTTAGTGACATTATAAATGTTGAAAACATAATTTTGAAAGTTATTTCATCTTGTTTTTCACAATTTTATATTTTGAAATATAATTAAAACACTAATAATACTTTAAGGCCATTTTAAAATTTAGAAAATAATAAATTGATGTTATTATATAAATAAATTTTCAAAGGCATTTTACATGTCATTTATTAATTTTGGAAAGCCATTTATAAACCATTTTCACATTTTATAAATTTAGGATATGAAGGATTTATTTATAGTAACTTAATGCTATTTTATTTTATATCAATTAATTATTATTGTTGATCAATAAAATTTAGAATAAAACCACAAGTCATAATATTGTTTTCAAAACCCTCTTTTATGTTATTTTCCAAACAATGCATTTTATTTTCACACCTTCATGTTTAAAACTTGGAATAACAACTAAAAGTTATTATTAATAATTTTATTCTCCTCAAATACTTTTAAGGCCTAGAACTTTATTAAGGGTTATAATTCTTTGATTTTGATGCCATAAAATATCTTTAGATTAATATTGGAGTTGTAAACATTTTAGGTAAAGGTTTGTTAATAAAAGATATTTCCTTTATATAAAGAAACTTATTTTTTTGAATAAGGTTTTAGGGTTAATGAACAAGGCATAATTGGATTGGTAAACTCAATTTCATTGAAATATGTATTGTTTTCTTTTGTTTCTTGCTTCTCATTTGGTTCTTGGTGACTTGTATAACATGCAAACAAAAAGTTTCAAATTTTTGTGATTTTTGAGTTTTCCAAAAATCAGGGATGTTACAGACTACCACCCTTAAAAGAAATCTCGTCCCGAGATTTGGGAAGGTTAGAAAGAAAGATTTGGGTAATTGGATTCCAAAACAACTGGGTGGGCTACCACCCTTAAAAGAAGCTTTGGTGGGTAGTCTATTTTCATTAGATTAGAGTGTAGATGGATTTTAGATTAGCTTGAGTAGATTTTTCCTTTGTGGTGGAGGTGTAGACCAACATAGGTCTGTTGGACTACCTTTGACACTGAGGGGTCACTATTTGGGTCAATCAAAAGTCTTTGGGTTCCTCTCAACTTGATCTTTTGATGTCCTTGGAAATCTTTCATCCTGTTGTTGTCATCCTTGAAGGCAAACATCATGCTATTTCTAAACAAACTCTCATGTAACACAAACTGGGTAGTTGTGTTTCTTCATTACTTCTTCTCTTGGTGTAGTTGGCTCTGAAATCTTCATTGCTCATGCAACTTGGGGTTCACTTGTCTTTCTTCACTGGTTGATTGGCTTGATACTCCTTATTAGGCAGTTGGCATTGATCATGGATGTGATTGTTCCTTCACACAGAAGAAAGAAATTGGATACTAGCATTCCTCAAATGGGATGGCTTGTGTTTCAATAGGGTAAAGGTTGTATGATTTCACATGGTTCTCACTATGGGTGGTGAATGAGTATGGTGTTGGGTTTGGTCTAGTAGAGATGAGTAGAGATTTAGAAAGATGGCTAAGGAAGGTTCTTATCCAAAATAGTAGATCAAGGAAACTCATCTTACAAACAACACATAACAAACACATAGCAACACATTCATCACACCAAACAACATAGTTTTAGGAAAACATATAGTATTGTCATACCACACTCATTAGTATGATCAATACACTAACACGTTAACGTTGTTCTAACCAAGTAACTAGATTGGTGGTCTCATCTATATCCTCTTGAGCTTTTCTTCATATTCTTCTCTTCATGTCTTGAGGTGTTCTTGATTATTGGGAAGTCTATGTTTTTCTTCAAATTCTTCAAAAATCTTGAGTGTAGGTCTTCATGTGGTGAAAATACTTCTTGCACTTCTTGGTATTGTCATCATCAATCTTGCCTTGATGGTATTGAAGAGGTAGGTCATCTAGGAAATTTTGAAGGTGAACAATAGATGAGATGATATGAGATGAACTAAGATGATTGTTTTGTTTCTAGAAAGTTTGAACATAGAAATTTTCAATCCTAGAGTCTTTTCCAAACTTAGGGTCTCAAATCCTACAGGCAACACAATGCTCTGATACCATTTTGTAGCATCCCAACTATTAATAAAGATGGAATACCTGTGTCATTGTGCTAGTCCCTGGATCAATTGCTAGCACCACAGTACAAAATGAAATATCATGCAAATGCATCAAATTCTATTACATCGCATGATCCAGTCTTTACAAAATAGTATTACAACTTGCATAGTCTTAGAAGACTAGCAGAAAAGAAAGAAATACAGCGGAAAACATAGAACAACATTGAGCCCATCTTCTTCATGTGCCACAGGCAAAAACATGTTGGCGATAGTCTCGAGATCCTAAACGAAATCCTCACTCGTCTTTAGAAACATCTGCAATATGGAATATGCAGCCACAAGGGAGTCAATACAATTTAATGTATTGGCAAGTAACACTATGGTGGATATAAATGGCAAGACTAATACTACATGCTTATTTGGCTGAGTGGAGTTTTTGGCTGAGTTTTGCATAAAGCCAGTTTTCTCCTATCACTTTTGTAAAACCAACTTTTCTTTTCAAAAGGGTGGCAACATTGGATTAAGATCCAAGCACCACAATACTGTTCACTTGGTCAAAATTTTACTTATTGAAAAATGGTGATGAGATTCTTCCGTCAATCCTTGTCCAGCTGCTCATAGTTGTCCATAACCGGGGACACGGCTAAGATCTTAGTTTCTAACTCTGCAGAGGTTGTGCACTTTCACCCTTTGTCTTCAATTAGCCCAAACATCCTATACACCCGGAGTGCATCATGGAAAGGAGAGAATTGAGACGAGATCTTTCAGAAGAAGAAGTCCAAACCCACCGGCAAGACCCGTTCCACCTATAATTTTGCTACATCTGCTTGTCAAGCCTGGGCTGAACCCTCACAACTTAATTGATCAAGACAGAGCCCATATTGTCAAAAGGCTGCACGGGAAGCTACTAGATTTAGAGGGACATAGTAATCTCTTTGTTCCTGGGTGGCCATCCGCAAGTGACAACCTCAAGTGGAATAACCCTTAGACAAGGGCCCTGAGGCAACACTCAACATAACCCAGTCTTACCACTTCCACCCAGGTGGTTCATTCATTAGTTATACTTATAAATTTTCCTCAACATCTAGTAAAACAATTTGTAACATTGCATAGCATCTACCAAGTTCAAAGGATATCAAAATAATAAGGTATAAGGGATGGCTACACACTACTAGGATAATAGCATAGCATAATATAACTTATTAAAAATACCTATCATGCATACTACTCAAAATCAACTAATGCATATAGAAAATAATGGGTAGTTGAATGATGTGTTACTTGCCTTGTTGAAGTTGGTGAAGATATCACACTCTCTTCACAAAAGATCGTTGCTCTCCGTACAATCTATTCATTGAAAACACAATAACAAAATAAACAAGCATCCTAGCAAACAAACATACAAGTGTAGAAAACATACATAGCAACTAACATATCAAAAGAGGCTTAACCAAATTGGTTAGGACAAAGTCTAGGTTCTAAAGTTCATTCTCAAATGGTCTCATACTTGTTAAGGAATTCCAATGGTTTACTTGGGATGGACTAGGTTGATCTTGATGGGATCTAACTTCATTATAATCATACTTGTCGAGGAAGTTCCAAGAGTTCACTTAGGATAAACATATTACTTCTTCAACTAAAGTAATACATGCAAACACTTGGTCATATTCACCTTCAAAAATATTTGAGTGACTATGTTAGTATTTTCCATTGTGGTTAGGGTAGGTCTACTAACTTCATCATCAAAGGAAAAATATTACTAAGTCTTGGGTTTTCCATTTGGGTCAATGGTTGGACAAAAGTAACTTGTTATTCTTCAACTTGTGTGAATTGCTTCTAGACCTCATGTGATTGCCTTCTTGAAGATCATCATCATGCCATCTAAGTTGTTTCCTTCCTTGGTGTGGTGCTTCTCTTGGTCTTGATAGTATTCATGGTTTTCTCACTAGTTGTTTCCCAAGTGGTGTGGTCACAACTAAGTGTTTTATTTAACAAATGTGAAAATATCACCAAGTCAAAATAGAGGAGAAATGGGACAAGAGGATAGAATGGGAGAGGTGAGTCTTCTTCTTCATTTCTTCACACTTGTACTTCTTGAGTTTTCTTCTAGGTGTGGAGTACAAGTCTTTTCTTAAACATTTCTTCATTGATCTTCCTTGTAGCTCTTCATGTTGCCATCAAGTTGAAAGGAGAAGAACAGAAAAGGGAAGGAAAAAGACTTAGAGAGAAAGGGGGTTAGTCTTCTAAGTGCTTCCACTTCTTGGAGATGTTTCTGAAGTTTGTTTTATTTGCTAAGTCCTTCATTGGTCTTCTATCTTCATGTTGAAAAATCTCTAGATGGTTAAGTCCTCCATTGCACTTCATGGTTCTCACAAATCCCAACTTGGTGAAATCTTGAAGCAAGCATGGGTAGACAAAAAGTTGATGGAAACTTTTGTACTAGTGTTTTTAGGTTCATTTGTTGGCTAAGTATAAGTTGAAACTTTACTATAGCCATACACACATAGAACCACTTAAGCAAAATATTTCCCTAAGTCATTTTTAATATGGTGTGAAACATGTGTGTGATAACTTGGCCAAAAACACATGGCCATGGTCCAAGGATGTCCAAAATGGTTGGGCAAGGTTGTTTCTGGTTCAAGGTTGTCAAATGGAACAATTTTGCAAAAGGAACTATATTGAAATTATTTATAGAAATTAATCTATGTCAAAAATACTAAAATAGACAACTAAATTCTAAATTCAATTTTAATTTGTTCAAATATTATTTTGGGACAGAGGATATGAAAGTACACATCCCAAGGTTTCCAAATATATTTTATTTACAATTTTTGGATTTGTAGAATTTGAATTATGCCAAATTTCATCAAACAAGCATATTTGAATTTGAACAAATTTAAGTTTGTCAAATTTGAATTTGGCCAGTGCCAAAAATTTCTACATGTCAAGGGCTTTTCAAAAAGTCCAAGATCATTAAATTTGGCCAAGTGGTTTAAAAGTTATGAGGTTTTGAATTTGCAGGGACTAATCTGTAAAACTGCTAATTGATTTCAGCGGGAGAAATAATTGAATTAAAGGCTGGCCACGCGGCAGTCTCTGATTGGCTGGGCTATGCTGACTGGGCGCTGATGTGGCAAGTGGTGACGTGGTTAAGTGATGGATCTGGATCGTTAGATCCAGATCTAACGGTGGCTTACCCCTTCGGGGTGGATCTAATCTAGGCTGTTCAATATAGATCCAAGGGCTGAGGGAGAGAGGGGAGCTCACCGTGGGGCTAGGTCGCCGGAAAATGGCGGGGCGGTGGCCGGAGGCGCAGAACTCGACGGCGGCGATGGTACAGATGATCTACGGGCTCCTCGAGGTAATGAGGACGATCAGCTTGACGAGGCGAGCCGATTGGTGACGGTGGCGTCGTCCCTCGCTTCCGGGAACGGCGGCAGCGGGACAATCGGAGGCGGACGGCTCCGGCGAACCCCTGAAGTGCACGGCGCGGCCGTTTCTACGCATAAAAAAAACGAGGGATTGGTCAGGGGGTGCGCAAGGTCACGGGGAGCAGAGAGGAACAAAAATGGGGCGGCGCAACTTGCTTACCATGCCGGAATCATGCTCGTACGGTGGTGGCAGAGATGAACTCCGGTGAGTAAATACTCCGTACTCGAGAAGAGATTGAAGAGAGGATGAGAGGGGAAACGAGGAGGGACTCGGGGCCTATAAGTAGTGCCAAAGAGGGGAGGGGAACACGGCCTTAATGGCCTTGAATCGATGGAGTGATTTTCGGCTGTGACAGAGGGGTTTCCAAAACGGAGGAAGAAGAAGATGACATCAGGGTGACGTCATCCAATTTTTCTATTTATTTCTGTTTATTCAATTAATTCATAACTTATGTTTAAATCATCCAAATGACATGGAATAAAATTCTAAATTCTTGAAATTTAAACTACTTTCCAACAGTACCATTTTTGAAAACATATCAACATATTTTATTTATGAAATTTTGGAAATTTAAATAATTCCTTAATAGTCACATAATGTGATTTTTTTAATTTAAAAATTTATGAAACATTGTTATTGGTCAATTTAAATTTTAGTGACATTATAAATGTTGAAAACATAATTTTGAAAGTTGTTTCATCTTGTTTTTCACAATTTTATATTTTGAAATATAATTAAAACACTAATAATACTTTAAGGCCATTTTAAAATTTAGAAAATAATAAATTGATGTTATTATATAAATAAATTTTCAAAGGCATTTTACATGTCATTTATTAATTTTGGAAAGCCATTTATAAACCATTTTCACATTTTATAAATTTAGGATATGAAGGATTTATTTATAGTAACTTAATGCTATTTTATTTTATATCAATTAATTATTATTGTTGATCAATAAAATTTAGAATAAAACCACAAGTCATAATATTGTTTTCAAAACCCTCTTTTATGTTATTTTCCAAACAATGCATTTTATTTTCACACCTTCATGTTTAAAACTTGGAATAACAACTAAAAGTTATTATTAATAATTTTATTCTCCTCAAATACTTTTAAGGCCTAGAACTTTATTAAGGGTTATAATTCTTTGATTTTGATGCCATAAAATATCTTTAGATTAATATTGGAGTTGTAAACATTTTAGGTAAAGGTTTGTTAATAAAAGATATTTCCTTTATATAAAGAAACTTATTTTTTTGAATAAGGTTTTAGGGTTAATGAACAAGGCATAATTGGATTGGTAAACTCAATTTCATTGAAATATGTATTGTTTTCTTTTGTTTCTTGCTTCTCATTTGGTTCTTGGTGACTTGTATAACATGCAAACAAAAAGTTTCAAATTTTTGTGATTTTTGAGTTTTCCAAAAATCAGGGATGTTACATAACCCGACCCAAAGGACGCTGCGCAACTTCGGGCTAAGGATAAAGAAACTTCTGGAAGGCCCAAGTTTGTAGGCCTCGTAACCCGGATTGTGGGTTACGGTAAAGGAAAGCTAGGGTTTGTATGTGGTGTCCGGGTAGGATTCAAGGTGCGCCTTGGAGAGTAAGCCAGGGGGTACGGGTGCTTTATAAACCGACCCCTAGGTTTAGTTGAGGGAGATCCAAGTCCTAGCAATATCACCTGATATCGAATATCTAGTGTAATACGAGAGTTGAGTTATTATATTGAGATCGGAGACTCGACGACTTGATTGCCGGCTACCAGATCGAGTATCATCATGTTTTCCTCTGAGCTAAACCCTCTCCCAAACGCCTGTGTCGTCTTGCCCCAAGATAAGTTACCCCCGGTAACGTCTGCCGTGATTATCCCACGACAGTTGGCGCCCACCGTGGGGCCTGCGTCCAAAGGTGTTTACATCACGGGAGAAGCTCGGAAGAACATCGAGAATCTTGTCGTCGGCGAGATATACATCGACCACAAAGGAGAGAAGACGGTGGACGATTCCGGCTGGGGGCCAGAGTCGGATCACCTCGAATCCGGATCCGTCGTGACAATCGGCCGGATCAGCGTCTTCATCGGTATGGTATGAACTTCCGGTTCGATCCCTGACAATTTTGGATCTGATTCTGTGTCAGGGGAGGCCACTTATATCCAATCAGATGGAGAAGAATCAGTTGGAACGACAAACCCGACAGAAGAGCCCACCACGAAGTGGGAACAGCCGGAGGAGCCGGCATGGACCCCGCGTGGCCGGGTCGAGAAAGAAGATGATACCGAATCTATCCTGCATCTACTAGAGAACCGGTACGAGGAACACAGCAGCGAAGAGGAACAGTATGGATTCGCGCCAAGCATTGTGCGCCGGGTTGCGGTTTACACGGCTCCCGCGACCAATCTCAACCAAGAGAACGTAACCGCGGCCGCAGCCGGGGCAGCACAAGCATTGACCCGGCAGCAAGGACCGGCTAACGGAAACACGGTTTTGGCCCAGGTCGACGGAGAGTCGGCATCGGTTACCAGTCAAGCGCCAGAAAACGAGTTACACGCGAACACGTTTGGATTCCTAGCAAACCGGACACCAGGAGCGGGTCCTTCCAATCCACAACATCCGGCCCTGTTCGACAACAATCTGATCCTAGATCCGACAGTTCTCGCCACAGTTATCACTCCAGAGAACGCGGCGGAACGTGTTAGGGATTTGGACGTAGCCCGTCGTGCATTGGAGCAGCAGAGAAGGCAAGTAGAAGCAGAAAGACAAGGGATGGCCACGCGACAACGCGAGCTGGATGCACTGGAAACCCGGCTCCGAGAGGAAACGACTAGAATACATCAAAGGCACCAAACCAGATTGCCAGCATTGGGGGGAGTCATAAACCCGGCTGCGCTATTTATCACGCCTCAGGATCAGCCGATCCCGGCGGCAAATCAAGGAACCGCCCCTCAGCCGACAACCGGAGGAGTACAACCGGTAGACACGCAGGCCGGGTTACCCGTACTACAGACTGGAGTTACTACCGGCAATACTGTACCACCACCACCACCACCACCACCACCATCACGTTTTCACACACCAGCGGGTCATTACAACAATCCCATGGACAACGTGTACGCGGCAACGCTTGCATTGAATCAAATCCCCGTGAGAGAGTCACCCCACGCAGAGGAGACCCGGCGGGCGATAGATATGCTGCGCACCGCGGTGGCACAACAGGTTAATTACCCGGATCACAGAAGTGGAATGCATGGGACACCATATGTCAGCCAACAGCAAGGTAACGCCGGCAATATCCAGACGAGTTCGGCACGTCGGAGGGAAGAGCAGCAGCAAATGCCGCCTCCTCCACACATTCAGGAAGTACCAGTAGCATCAGCAGCACAGGCCATCGTGGACAGTTCCAGAGCCAGGAGAGCCGTGGCCGGGTCTGCGGTACATGGGATACCAGCAGTACCGCACCCGGCTGTACCCCCTGCAGGATCACACGTTTCCCGAGTAAGACCAGCTTCGACCATTCTTGCAGGACCTAAGTGTCTTTCGGATAGCATCAGGGCTGAACCTTACCCGGAAAAATTCAAAGAACCGGGTAAAATAGTGAATTATGAGCCGACTATGGATCCGGAAACATGGTTGAGCAGCTATGAGATGGCCATGTCAATTCACAATGCGTCCGAGAATCTTCAAGCCAAATTCATGTATTTGATGATGTCAGAGGGAGCAGCAAAGTTATGGTTCACCAATCTACCGGAAGGATCTATCAAATCATGGGGAGAATTGAAAACTACGCTTATCAAGCACTTTCACGGGACGTGCAGAAAATTATTCACTATTGATGACCTAGAGCGGTGCGTTCAGAAGAAGGGAGAATCGGCGCGCATCTGGGTGCGCCGGGTTATGGAAATACTTCATTCATCTACAGATATTCAGCCCAAGGATGCGCTGCAAGCTACGGCAAAGACCTGCAAATACACACCTTTAGTACAAAAGTTAACTCGCATGAAATCTAGTCGGAATGCTTCAGAGGTTACGATGGGAGAACTGATGGATGCGTGCAACAAACACGCCGCAACGGACACTACGGAAGAAGAAACTGACGATAAAAAAGCAAAAGTAAACACAAGTAATAATGGAAGAACCGGCAATGGATCAGCGCCGGGTAACAACGGAAACATCCAGAACAAGCGCCCGTTTGAGGGAGGCTCCGAGTTTGTCGCCAACACTGAAGCCGGATCTTCAAGACCCGGGGAGAAGGAAATTTCAATACTGGAAATCACAATGGAGGAAACTATCAAGGGCCACCAAGGCCGAGTAACAATTGGGACATCTTCAGAATGGCATGCCCGAAGCACAACAGGAACGGTAGGCCAGCCAACCATTCCTTGGAGCAGTGCGCCGACCTACAGAGGTGGAAGAATGAGGAAGTGAACAGAGCCATACGAGGTGCAGGTCGGGGAGGAGGACCGGGTCCAGGTGGAAACCCGGGCAACGGCCCACCCCCAGCTGGTAACCCGGCAGCCGGAAATCAAGGTAACAACCAAGGGGGAGCTGGAGGTTTCCAGGCCAACCCCAAACAGTTGGGTCAATATCACGTGCATACTACAGGAAGTTCCAACAAGGACAAGAAGATACTGAAACAGGCGGTAAACTCGGTGTCTTCGGCTGTTCCGAGATACCTGAGGTGGTCAGAACAGGACGTAACATGGAGCATAAGGGATCACCCGGAAAGAATAGAACACCCGGGAGTCTTGGCATTAGTAGTTGCACCGCAGGTCAATGGTTATGAGTTGCAAAAGGTCCTGATGGACGGTGGAAGTAGCATCAATATACTATATTGGGAAACCTTTCTACGCATGGGTCTCAAGGAGTCTCAGCTACAAAAAAGTTCAACATTTTTTCTTGGGATAGTGCCGGGTCATTCAGCGTGCCCCGAAGGAAAAATCGCATTGGAAGTAGCTTTTGGGGAATCAAAGGACAATTATCGAGTTAAGTGGCTCACTTTCGAGGTGGTCAAGTTGCGCAGTCCTTATCACGCGCTGTTCGGAAGACCAGCTTATGCTAAATTCATGGCTAGGCCGTGTTACGTGTACCTACAGCTAAAAATCCCGGGTCCCAAACAGACCATCACCATACATGGAAGCCGGGACATAGCGGCTGAGTGCGATGAAGGAGATGCAGCAATGGCTGAACAAGCTTGTAGAAAAGAGGAACTCAAGTGTTACCGGGCTCAAGCAGACTCGGACGACAGAACAGCCCTGAAAAAGCCGAGTACTGAAGGCGAAAGGGCAAAACTCAAGGCAGCACGAGATACCAAGATGGTGGCTTTCATAAAGGGTGATTCCCTCAAACAATCCACCACAAGAGAAGAAATCGCGCAGCCGTTCACAACCAGCCGCGTCATGGAAACGCCTTATCCGGATTGGCTGGCAAACCCGGTACTCATAGTAAAAAAGATGAACAAGTGGAGAATGTGTATCGATTATGACAGCTCCGGACAGATTCCCAAGGAGAACTAAGCAATGTAACGGGCAGCAGGTTTCAGACGCACTCTTTTCCTATCCAGGGTACCTAAGGGGACTGGAAGGTTTTTAATGAGGCGGCCTGCTGACCCAAAGCTTTCTCGTCTCAATAAAGAGATGGTTATCAAGTCTTATTTTATGATCTTCACTCCGGTTACAGATAAGTATTATTTATCGCTACCAGTACATCAGTATCATCAAGTATGTTGCATATATATAGGTCTTGAGGGCTGATTGCTTGAACAACACAGTTACAAACTCAAAGACCCGGCCTTGATGCCTATGAGTTATAAGGGCCGATTACTCGCAAACGAGTACGGCTGCAATCTTATAACCGGACAAAGGAGCCAAATTTTCTTGACTTTTCTTACTTAAGCTCGATGTGACTCGCACTAAAGTGGCATGATTTGCTCGCTTACGATTACAATCAGCCATGAAGCCCAATGGGACTTGCCTGACCCTGTTTTCGTATAGATGTAACAACATGATATCCACGCGAAAGCCGGCTTATAGTATAAGATTGTCAAAAGGGTCATCTAAACCACAAGTTATGCAGAGTATAAGGCTAATAGCTGGAAACTCAACGTTTATCAAGCATAACTTCAATACTCACGTGAAACGGCTCTAGGGCTTGGGCTTAGTAGAAACAATTTGTTCTCTGGAAAAGACCACACATCCCAGACTCGGATTTCGGGCCTTGGGGACTGGGGATTTTGAAACAGAAACAAGTTATTACTAAGCTCAAAAAACCCTAACATCCGAGTCTTGGGGACTTGGGGACTTAGAGAAAAGTCCGCCTGTCAGAACCCACGATGCTCGGAAACCGAGTCTCACAAAAGGAACAATAAGGAAAGCCGGATATCGAGAATAAGCTCAAAAACCAGATAAATATCAAGTTCATCCAGAGGCCAGAAGAGGCACGAGGTATATCAAGGAATTAAAGTACGTTACAAATCTTGGTACTAGTATCAAAGGTGCATAGGTGCACCAACAAAAGAATATCTGTCTCGAACAAGAGCAGCGAAATGACCAAGGTATCGTGATAGCATTTGTTTACTCGGCTTCTTGAGTAGGGTCCACACCCTTGCCCTTGCCCTCCGGGTCTTGGTCCTGGGCTTGCTCCGCAGCTCTCCCGGCATCGTCACCCGGATTCTTCGCATCAGGACGGACAGGCGGGAGGACAACCGGTGTAGAGGTGGTTGGCTCTGATCCTAACTCGGCCTCCCTCTTCGCGGTTTCTTCCCTCTTCCTGGCCGAATCGGCAGCCCATTTCTCCAAAATGTCCAAGGGCGGGGGTGCTTCCTCCTTCACGATTTTTCCTTCAGCATCGTACGAACTCATAAGCGTACCCAGATCCATACTATCGGCCAAAGTAGTTGCCGAGTGACGCACTGCGGATTGTACGGCCTTGAAGTCCTTGGGCCCAAACTTGGAGCCGTCTGCTTTGAATTCTGGAAACCCGGATATCACTTTTGCCGGCTCAAGCTTAGGAAAATAAGCCTTCGCCAGCGCAAAGGCCCGGGTCATACCAATCCGGCATGCCGAGCGTTTCCAGATCTCGATCCATGCAGGCACAGTGGAGCAAGCTTGGATAATATTTTCCTCACCCGGATATACCTCAGTCGGCCACTTCACGGCATCTAATATATACTTGGTGCCGGCAAAGAAAGTCCGGAGCACAGTCTTTAAAGTTTTAGCCTTTGCAACAACATCTTCTTCTGGGGTTGCAAGGTTAGCACCTGCAGTTGAAACAAAGAAAGGCCATATCAGTAATTCCGAGTATCATGTAACAAAATAGAGGCGTGAAAGCAGTCAGCAGCAAGAAACTTACTAAGCAAGATACGATAAGTATCAGTAACTTGCTCCGACAACTTTTTCAGTGCGGTTCGAGCAGTGGTACATCTTTTCTTATATTTGGAAACGTTTTTCTTTAAAGTTTCCACTTCATCCTCAAGGGCCTCCCTCCGCTTTACCTCGGCAAGCAGCAGTTGCTCGGTCTTGAGCAAAAGTTCATCAGACCGGGTGGCCTGTGCCTGTGAGAAACCAAAGTATGAGAATTAGTCGGGTATCATGGCAAAGCCGATTATCGCGATGAATACCGAGCACAATTTCAACAAATTATACTCGGCACTTGGGGACTAGATGGATAAGAAGAGATATTAGGTAACATTACCTGGTGCTCCGCTGCCATGCGCTCTAGCACATCTTTCTCCGAGGCCTTCATAGAAAGGAGAGTGCTCATCATCTGGTCGAAAGTTTTATCGCCCAAATTGGAAGACCCGGGACCTTGGGGACTTGGAGGAGGGACTCTCCTCTTGGTGCGAGGGGGTATCCGGGTCGTTTGAGTATCGGGGTCTGGTGCCCTCTCTCCTGCGCCCAAGTCTGCAGCGTCTTCCTCCTCGAGTACATGAGAGGCTATGGGATACTCGGCCTCTCGGTCGGTGGGGTTTATTGGTGACACTTGTTGTTCTTTCCCGCCAGCTGCGGCGTGCCTATCATCAGTCCGGTTCTCTGTATCCGGGTCATCGGTCTCCATATCTTCTTGATCGCTAACAGTGACCGCGGCTCTATGGACAATGTAAGCAGGCAGTTAGCGTATGGCTGGAAAAAAGCGATGAAACAGCGATAAAGCATCAGGAAGGGAGCTTTACCCGGGATTCACCACGAAGTCCGAGGGGAGCTCGCTGCTGGACCCGAATGAAGCTGAAAAACATCAAGTAAGACACGGAGTTATCTTATAAGGAGATGGTTTGGAAAAACTTTGATATTCGAGAAAGGATTAGATAAATACCGGCGCGTTGAGCCGGAGACGATGAAATGCCCGGGTTAAGAGCACCATCACCTGGAAAGTTCCGAGTCATCCGGCGCTTGGTCGCGAGCGGTTCCTTCAGATATGACCAGAAGGACATATCCCGGGTTAGTTTGTGCATGATATCAAGTAAGTATGATTTAGAGGCAAGGAAAAGGTATGGAACCTTGAAGACGACCCCTTGGGGTTTTCTCTTTGTTCCGACCTTGACTGTTGGCTCAGCGTCGTCATCGTCACTCGCTGACTCCACCCCGCCTTCAGTTTCTTCTTCTTCGTCGTCTTTCTCTTCTTGTTCTGAAATTTATCAGGATTTACAATCGGAAAACGAAGAATGAGTAACAGTGATTTCAAAAAAGAAAGAAAAAAAAGCTAAGTGAAACTCGGAATGTACCTTCATCCGAGTTAGCGGCGTCTTCTTTCTCCTCTGGAGTTTCAGAGCTAGGAGGAGTTTCAATATTCCAAAAGGGATCATCAGCCTGAGAAGAAGATATAAGAATAAGGGTTATTAGTCATATCGAGCGGAAAGTGTGAAGATAAAAGTATGAAAGCCGAGTCTTTACCTTGGGGGCCGGGTTCTCACGCGTGAAGGGTTCTAACCCGGCTATATTCCGGATTACCTCCAACTTCTCTGTCAAGAAGCTCTTGATAGTATTGTTGGTATCTCCGGCTGCAAAGCTATGGGTGGAGTAGCGGAGCGAGTCCGTGGTGTGTCCCGAATACTCGCACATTAACTTAGTGCGGATGGAATTGGGTTGGATCCGGAAATCGACCCAAGTTTTCACCAGGTTAAGCCCAATGAGACCTTGGGCCGAAAGAGTAGAGATTTTGGCTAATAAAGGCCGGATTGCCTCCCTGTCCGGGTCAGGGGCAAAGGCGTTGAAGGTCTCGGAGATATCGAGAAGGCCCTCCGAGTAACCCGGCAGTTTCTTTTGGCCGGGTGGGGAGGTGTCTCGGCAATAGAAATATGAGAGTTGCCAGTGTTTGACGTGGGAGTTGAGAGTGAGAGGTGGCATCAGAGAATTCTTGCGGCGCTGGATAGAGACCCCACCGCAAGCGAGAAGTGCCCCGTCAACGCTTTCGCGACACGGTTTGCACTGAAAAAGTTCGATAAAAAGAGCCAAACTTGGCGGTGTGCACAAGTATGACTCGGAAAGAACGATGAAATGGGAAATATTTAACACAAAGTTAGGCCCTATGTCAAATATTCGAAGGCCGTAGTGGCTCAAAATGTCTCGAAAGAAAGGGTGACCCGGAGGACGGAACCCCCGGGTCACGTGCTCCACAAAGCATATTACCTCATCGTCCGCGGGCGTAGGCCGGGTCTCGTTGCCCGGCACCCTCCAGTGGATTTCCTTTTGAGGGGGTAGAACCCCTAACTCGGCCAATTCTTCTAACTTGGCCTTCGTAACCGTGGATCGCGCCCAATTGGCGGATATGGAGCTGGTGGTCTTGGCCTTGGCCGGTGTTTTCCCCTGCTTCTTGGGAGCCATGTGATTGACCTGCAAAGCACGAGGTAGAAGGGTACAAGGAATAAGACTCGGAAGCCATGAGTTGTCTGAGTATTGACAAGTGATATCGAGACAACATGGAAGTTGCATACTATCCGGGTATCAATCTGCAGAGTAAGGTTCAAACTATCCGGGTATCAAGCATCATAACAAAAGTTATGGAGGCCTATGCATTGAAAGAGCCTTTGAGGGCGATGGATGGTTGTGTGACGCCCCGAGATCGGGCACTATGCAGATTTCAGCATTCCCGCCAAAATCCACATAATAACCGATTCCAGGTTGACACTTGTGATAACATTACAACAGTTCACGCATAATCCACAACAACAACAGAAAAGATATATACAAGAGGACTCAACGAGTCAGGGATACAACTGATACAATACAAAGATCCAAATAACAGCGGAAGAAACAACATAGCGTCCGGCTACGGACAAGATACAAATTGGACTAAGAGTCCTGAAGATAACCGATGGCATCCAATCCCTGCCCAGGCCAAGCCGGAGGGATTCCCAAGCTAACGTCGTCAGACTTCAAACCTGTTGACTGCAATGTTGAATATGCAGCCACGAAAAAGGATTCGTGGGTCAGTACGGTTAAGTACTGGCAAGTGGATAAACCATACTCACAAGATACCGGCGTATCCAGTCATCACAAGATACAAATACTTTGGGTTCAACGGAGAGGAAAGGATTATTGCAAATAAGCGGCAGCGGGCTGCACTAACCAACTACAGAGACTCACTACAACAGCCGGCTAAAAGAGGGGGATAAGATAGCGTATCGAAACCAACTGCAACTACTCACCAAACAAACCCATCCAATGTTACCCCCTACTAAGGAAGCAACCCAAGGATAACTCACACTGTTGGATTAAGGATGGATCAAGTTATTGTGTCAATAAGACTATTACTAGTCAAGTTATCATTAGTTAGGTGTAAGTTGTTCTGAGTACTTGTTAGCCAGTACCTTCACCAAGTTAACCATAACCGCGGAAAACACGGCTTCTCGAGAAGATTTTACCCTGCAGGGGTGCACCAATTTGGCCGTACACGTAAGAATAACCCGCCAGACGGGGGATCAACCCACCAAGCGAGGTACTCAACACAACCCAACTCTGCTTTGCATCAAGCCGAAAGCACCACGTGATGTGCGTGCGCGGCTAATCGAGCCCCCACGAAGAAAAGGGGGACCCTCATAGCACTGGAAGACCACGCCGCCCTAAATGCCGACTACAAAAGTTCCACCCTGGCCTCGGGTTCGCACCTGCATATGCATGCATCAAATGGAAAGCCCGAACTAAGTGTGGCGATTTGGACGAGATGCGAATCGAGTCAAATTGAGGGGGGCGCCCATACTCGCTTCCCACATGCGGTTAGTGCGCTCATCATGGATCAGTAGACAAGACCCTTTTCCTAATTAGGGTCGACACTAGCAGGCCTCAAAACCACGCCGGGCCTCCTGCCGGTGCCTTATCATCAAATTATTATTACCCAAAACATTAACATGTGGTTGATTGAATTGAAACCAAACTATCAACTAAACATGTGATACGAAAGGAACAACAAGACTTGAGCGCAAACAACACTAAGCATGCAACTACGACACGAGGGCCAACAAGGTAAACAAACAACAGTAATAGGAAGTGGAAGGACAAGGCTATATCATGGCTGCAAGGTAAACAATAATAGGATCGAGACACAAGCATCGTATCAACAGGCTAGAATAAGAACAACGGGAAGAATCGGTAACAAGTGATGAAAGGCAGCCATTTGGCAGCAAGTGAGTATACTTGCCTGGAATCCAGTAGGTAGAGGTACATCCACAGCACTTGTCGTTGCTCACATCATCTCAACGTCCTATTCGGGAAGAAGCAACGAACCTCGAACAAGCACCGAATGCAACAATTACTACTACGGCAAAAGATCCAGCATGATCCTATTTTATATGCATGACATGGCAAGATGCAATGGAGAGGAAACAACTTAAGCAATTTAATCGGAACCGGAGTCCGGAGAAACAGAAATTGGTTCAAGTTGTTTAGCTAACCATCAATATTAAATGTTGATTAACAGATGTAAACAAGGAAGGAGTGATGTATTCAATATTAAATGGAATAGGGCAACAATTGAATTAAATACCCCAACACATTCCATATTTATTTATTAGGTGAACATGCATAACACTACTACAAATGCAAAATGCAAGGTGCAAACATGAAGATGGATGGCATGAACAGATTAAGTGCATTTTTCTGGTATGAAAACATATTTTATTTGTTGGATTTGGAATTAAAATGAGCAAGTTATCCAATTGGCAATTTTAATGCATTAATTAGGAAATAGTTGTTTTCAGCAATTTAATTTATTCAAAATAGAAAACAAAGTTGATATTCAGCGAGGTGGTTTCATTTTGAGTGGAAGACATATTTTATTTGTTGAAATTGGAATTTAATTGAGCAAGTTATGAATTTCACCATTTAAATGATTTAATTAAAGCATTAGGTAATTGCATTAGTTTTATTTATCCAAAACAGAAAACAAATGTTATATTTGCAAAGTTTAGAGAATTTTGATTGGAAAACATATTTTACTTTTCAAATTTGGAGTTAAGATGAATTAGTTATGATTTATACAATTAAATCAATTTAAATTGAGCCGGAAGCCCAACATTTAATTTAGGAGGTTCACGTTATTTATCTACCCATCAAGATTAAATGTTGTTTAACATGGCGAGTTGATATAAAGATGAGCTATGCAATTTTAAATGGAACCGGGATAATATTTAATTATCCCAACTCATTCCATAATTAATTGTTAGGTGATATTATTATTACCCGCACCGACAAGATGCAATGCAACACATGAATGAGATGACATTTATAAAAAAAGATGGTATTTGGAAAATACGCACATAGAGGTTAGGGTTTGGGTTCGCATGTTGGAAAGTGGGATCCGGGTTCATCATCGATGTCTTCGGAGTGTAGAGGAAGTAGTGGTACTCGTTCCGAAGGTCGAAGTAGTTGTGGCCGAACCGCAACATTATCATCTTCGGGGCGTCGAGGAAGTAGACCTTGGCATTCCACTTCGAGGTTCACAACGCGCACGATGGCGGATAACGCAAGGCGAACACGGATGAGGTAGATCTCGTCGATGGTTGTGGTCGATCCGGTGGTCAGGATCGGTCTTCGGACTTGGAAAATCCGTGGCGCGGTAGACATTCATGGTACACGAATCTTGTCGGCGATGGTCATTCTTCGATGTTGGTGGAGGCCTTGACGTTGGTCGGGGTACATGGATCTTGACGGGGTCACAAGGTCGCAGCAATGTATCGAGAAAAGGGACCACATGTCCAGAACGTGTCAAGATGGCTCATCGGACATGCGTCTGTGCACACAACCAACATGGAGAAGTCCACACACCAAAACAACGATCATGATGCGAGCGACTTGGACACACCAACGCCACGACATGGTACAGCGGACGGTAGGAACTGTCGATAGTAGGAGGTGGTCGTGTTCGTCTCTGACGACGAGAGAGCGCGACGGAGAGCATGTCTTGGCAGCCCTGGCTTCAGGTCAACGAGATGCAGGGGATGGTGACGGTTCGAGGAAGGGATAGAGGCCGACCACACGGGAGCCGGTCAGACTTGTCCAGGGGCGCACCCGGGATAGTGCTCGAGACGGTGATGAGGAGGTCCGCACCGGGGCGGTGGAAGGCGCCATGGCAGGCCATGGCTGGGGCTGCTGCAGCCGCTCCGGCTGGCGGCCGGCCGTGGCAGAGGAGGTGACGTCCGCCGGCGGGGCGGAAGCTTGAGAGGGGCGCAGCCAGGGAATGGAGGCGACGGGAGAGGGCGGCAGGAGGGGAGCGGCCGGCGGCCATCCTCGCAGGGAGCAGCGGCGACGGTGGCCCTCGGCCGGAAAGGAGGAGACAGACGGCGGCGGGGCTCGCCGGCGGGAGGCGGGCGCCGGGACGGAGAGGAGGAGGACGAAGGGTGACGAGGGGAAGGGGAATCGAGCGTGGGGCTTGGGGCGACGGGAGGAGGCAGAGGGCGATGCAGCGAGCGGGGGGGTCGAGCGAGAGCGAGCGGGGTTCCTCCCGCGTGCATGCGTTTCCTGGAGTGGTGGGAGGACCTAAGAGCAAATAGGGAAAACGGCTGGGGGCTAAAGGAGGAGGGGGAGAGAGATTTAGGGTTTGGGGGCTGGGATGGTGCGGTTGGGCCTTGCTGGGCCGGAAAATTGGGCAGGCAGGCTGGCTGCTCTCTTCCTTTTTTTTTTCAGAAACTGGTTAGGCACCAATAAAAATAGCTTTTAGGCATCAAATGAATTCCAGAAAGTTTTTAGAAACTGTGACTTGATGAATTCAATAAAGTTTGCAAGTTTTTAGTGCACGATGATGCATTAGGATGTCATGCGATGCAAAAATAAAAACAACGATCAAATCTATTAGCGGAAAAACCCCGGACGTTACAGACGACACCACTAACAAGGGATTGCGCCCTCGCAATCCGCTCACAACCACGGGAGAGGAAAGAAGTTCGACTATCGATTCTTCATGCTTCCAGCTGATCTCCTCGACACCACTAACAAGGGTTTCTCGACACCACTAACAAGAGATTCTTGCTCGGAGTGACGATGATGTTCTTCCACCAGGAACCTTCCGATGATCGAACCTATTAGGTTAAGGGCTCAGAAAACGTCCACCCACGTAGGATCCTAACACTTTGAAAGATAGACAAGAGGGGAGAATCCAAAACAAATAAGATGGGAGGGGAAATAGAATAGAGATAAGGAGAAAACAAGAATCCTATTGAGATGTTTCCAAAACAGGTTTTGCACAAATAGTTTTTGACACTCTAAGAACACGACCGTTAGCGAGGTTATCCTACAGGCTTTGCGGACCCGTTGCTTCGATAACCATTCGTATCGAAACAATATCGGGAATCGGAACCAAGGCTCTCATACCATTTGTGACGCCCCGAGATCGGGCACTATGCAGATTTCAGCATTCCCGCCAAAATCCACATAATAACCGATTCCAGGTTGCCACTTGTGATAACATTACAACAGTTCACAAATAATCCACAACAACAACAGAAAAGATATATACAAGAGGACTCAACGAGTCAGGGATACAACTGATACAATATAAAGATCCAAATAACAGCAGAAGAAACAACATAGCGTCCGGCTACGGACAAGATACAAATTGGACTAAGAGTCCTGAAGATAACCGATGGCATCCAATCCCTGCCCAGGCCAAGCCGGAGGGATTCCCAAGCTAACGTCGTCAGACTTCAAACCTGTTGACTGCAATGTTGAATATGCAGCCACGAAAAAGGATTCGTGGGTCAGTACGGTTAAGTACTGGCAAGTGGATAAACCATACTCACAAGATACCGGCGTAGCCAGTCATCACAAGATACAAATACTTTGGGTTCAACGGAGAGGAAAGGATTATTGCAAATAAGCGGCAGCGGGCTGCACTAACCAACTACAGAGACTCACTACAACAGCCGGCTAAAAGAGGGGGATAAGATAGCGTATCGAAACCAACTGCAACTACTCACCAAACAAACCCATCCAATGTTACCCCCTACTAAGGAAGCAACCCAAGGATAACTCACACTGTTGGATTAAGGATGGATCAAGTTATTGTGTCAATAAGACTATTACTAGTCAAGTTATCATTAGTTAGGTGTAAGTTGTTCTGAGTACTTGTTAGCCAGTACCTTCACCAAGTTAACCATAACCGCGGAAAACACGGCTTCTCGAGAAGATTTTACCCTGCAGGGGTGCACCAATTTGGCCGTACACGTAAGAATAACCCGCCAGACGGGGGATCAACCCACCAAGCGAGGTACTCAACACAACCCAACTCTGCTTCGCATCAAGCCCAAAGCACCACGTGATGTGCGTGCGCGGCTAATCGAGCCCCCACGAAGAAAAGGGGGACCCTCATAGCACTGGAAGACCACGCCGCCCTAAATGCCGACTACAAAAGTTCCACCCTGGCCTCGGGTTCGCACCTGCATATGCATGCATCAAATGGAAAGCCCGAACTAAGTGTGGCGATTTGGACGAGATGCGAATCGAGACAAATTGAGGGGGGCGCCCATACTCGCTTCCCACATGCGGTTAGTGCGCTCATCATGGATCAGTAGACAAGACCCTTTTCCTAATTAGGGTCGACACTAGCAGGCCTCAAAACCACGCCGGGCCTCCTGCCGGTGCCTTATCATCAAATTATTATTACCCAAAACATTAACATGTGGTTGATTGAATTGAAACCCAACTATCAACTAAACATGTGATACGAAAGGAACAACAAGACTTGAGCGCAAACAACACTAAGCATGCAACTACGACACGAGGGCCAACAAGGTAAACAAACAACAGTAATAGGAAGTGGAAGGACAAGGCTATATCATGGCTGCAAGGTAAACAATAATAGGATCGAGACACAAGCATCGTATCAACAGGCTAGAATAAGAACAACGGGAAGAATCGGTAACAAGTGATGAAAGGCAGCCATTTGGCAGCAAGTGAGTATACTTGCCTGGAATCCAGCAGGTAGAGGTACATCCACAGCACTTGTCGTTGCTCACATCATCTCAACGTCCTATTCGGGAAGAAGCAACGAACCTCGAACAAGCACCGGATGCAACAATTACTACTACGGCAAAAGATCCAGCATGATCCTATTTTATATGCATGACATGGCAAGATGCAATGGAGAGGAAACAACTTAAGCAATTTAATCGGAACCGGAGTCCGGAGAAATAGGAATTGGTTCAAGTTGTTTAGCTAACCATCAATATTAAATGTTGATTAACAGATGTAAACAAGGAAGGAGTGATGTATTCAATATTAAATGGAATAGGGCAACAATTGAATTAAATACCCCAACACATTCCATATTTATTTATTAGGTGAACATGCATAACACTACTACAAATGCAAAATGCAAGGTGCAAACATGAAGATGGATGGCATGAACAGATTAAGTGCATTTTTCTGGTATGAAAACATATTTTATTTGTTGGATTTGGAATTAAAATGAGCAAGTTATCCAATTGGCAATTTTAATGCATTAATTAGGAAATAGTTGTTTTCAGCAATTTAATTTATTCAAAATAGAAAACAAAGTTGATATTCAGCGAGGTGGTTTCATTTTGAGTGGAAGACATATTTTATTTGTTGAAATTGGAATTTAATTGAGCAAGTTATGAATTTCACGATTTAAATGATTTAATTAAAGCATTAGGTAATTGCATTAGTTTTATTTATCCAAAACAGAAAACAAATGTTATATTTGCAAAGTTTAGAGAATTTTGATCGGAAAACATATTTTACTTTTCAAATTTGGAGTTGAAATGAATTAGTTATGATTTATGCAATTAAATCAATTTAAATTGAGCCGGAAGCCCAACATTTAATTTAGGAGGTTCACGTTATTTATCTACCCATCAAGTTTAAATGTTGTTTAACATGGCGAGATAATATAAAGATGAGCTATGCAATTTTAAATGGAACCGGGACAATATTTAATTATCCCACTCATTCCATATTTAATTATTAGATGATATTACTATTACCCGCACCCACAAGATGCAAAGCAACACATGAATGCGATGACATTTATAAAAAAAGATGGTATTTGGAAAATACGCATATAGAGGTTAGGGTTTGGGTTCGCACGTTGGAAAGTGGGATCCGGGTTCATCGTCGATGTCTTCGGAGTGTAGAGGAAGTAGTGGTACTCGTTCCGAAGGTCGAAGTAGTTGTGGCCGAACCGCAACATTATCATCTTCGGGGCGTCGAGGAAGTAGACCTTGGCATTCCACTTCGAGGTTCACAACGCGCACGAGGGCGGATAACGCAAGGCGAACACGGATGAGGTAGATCTCGTCGATGGTTGTGGTCGATCCGGTGGTCAGGATCGGTCTTCGGACTTGGAAAATCCGCGGCGCGGTAGACATTCATGGTACACGAATCTTGTCGGCGATGGTCATTCTTCGATGTTGGTGGAGGACCTTGACGTTGGTCGGGGTACATGGATCTTGACGGGGTCACAAGGTCGCAGCAATGTATCGAGAAAAGGGACCACATGTCCAGAACGTGTCAAGATGGCTCATCGGACATGCGTCTGTGCACACAACCAACATGGAGAAGTCCACACACCAAAACAACGATCATGATGCGAGCGACTTGGACACACCAGCGCCACGACATGGTACAGCGGACGGTAGGAACTGTCGATAGTAGGAGGTGGTCGTGTTCGTCTCTGACGACGAGAGAGCGCGACGGAGAGCATGTCTTGGCAGCCCTGGCTTCAGGTCAACGAGATGCAGGGGATGGTGACGGTTCGAGGAAGGGATAGAGGCCGACCACACGGGAGCCGGTCGGACTTGTCCAGGGGTGCACCCGGGATAGTGCTCGAGACGGTGATGAGGAGGTCCGCACCGGGGCGGTGGAAGGCGCCATGGCAGGCCATGGCTGGGGCTGCTGCAGCCGCTCCGGCTGGCGGCCGGCTGTGGCAGAGGAGGTGACGTCCGCCGGCGGGGTGGAAGCTTGAGAGGGGCGCGGCCAGGGAATGGAGGCGACGGGAGAGGGCGGCAGGAGGGGAGCGGCCGGCGGCCATCCTCGCAGGGAGCAGCGGCGACGGCGGCCCTCGGCCGGAAAGGAGGAGACGGACGGCGGCGGGGCTCGCCGGCGGGAGGCGGGCGCCGGGACGGAGAGGAGGAGGACGAAGGGTGACGAGGGGAAGGGAATCGAGCGTGGGGCTTGGGGCGACGGGAGGAGGCAGAGGGCGATGCAGCGAGCGGGGGGTCGAGCGAGAGCGAGCGGGGTTCCTCCCGCGTGCGTGCGTTTCCTGGAGTGGTGGGAGGACCTAAGAGCAAATAGGGAAAACGGCTGGGGGCTAAAGGAGGAGGGGAGAGAGATTTAGGGTTTGGGGGCTGGGATGGTGCGGTTGGGCCTTGCTGGGCCGGAAAATTGGGCAGGCTGGCTGGCTGCTCTCTTCCTTTTTATTATTATTATTTTTTTTTTCTTTTCAGAAACTGGTTAGGCACCAATAAAAATAGCTTTTAGGCATCAAATGAATTCCAGAAAGTTTTAGAAACTGTGACTTGATGAATTCAATAAAGTTTGCAAGTTTTTAGTGCACGATGATGCATTAGGATGTCATGCGATACAAAAATAAAAACAACGATCAAATCTATTAGGGGAAAAACCCCGGACGTTACAGGTTGCACAGGTACCTATTGCAAATAAAAAGAACCGGAAAAGGGAGGATTTTCCGGGTGACGGAGACAAGGGCGGAAAATTTGGGCGGCCCAAGCCCAGATTGGAGACTCCGTTTCTAGATTTGTGGTAAAATTAACGACTATGGGCGGTAGGAAAGCGAAATAAAGTCTATATCCAATTCATTGGATGAGCTAGAATGAATACGAGCAACCTAATTCGGCGTGACCAGGAAAAGGACCGGCGAATTGACTTAGATCTAATCTGAAGAAAATCAAGAAATCGCGGAGGTCAGTTAATGGATGAGAGAGGCTTACTAGAGGGGATTGCAGTGAAGCTCGACGGAGGCAAATGGCACAAGCCTGGTGCCCCTTTGCGATTCCCGGCGGGCAGGTCGGGGGTCCGGCGGCGGATCTGGGCGGAGGTGCAGAGCGCACCGTGGCGGAGCGTAGCCGGCGGCAGATAGGCTCCGGTGATGCGCGCGAGGTTTCCGTGGTGGCGCTCTGTGAGCTAGAGCACTGAGGAAGAAAGGAAGAAGAATGGGGGGAAATGAGCTGTTGGGGTTAGGGTTACCCCTAAGAGCCAATTTATAATAGCGTGAGTGGATAAGCCCAGTTCAACGGGTGGGAGCCGGAAGTTACGGAGTAACGGCTATCTGTTTAAGTTTTGCGAGATACGCTTTAAATATTGGGCGAGGTATCCGGACAGAAATAGGAAGGAGATATTATTCATAATATCAAGATCAATTATCGAGTAAAGTACAGGATCTTGACATTCTTATCAGGGCTTAGACCCGAAAAGCTAAGTGTTTGGAGAGAAGCTGGGTTACTATATGGCCACCATGGAGTTGGGCCTAGCTATTTATCAAAGCGCTTTAACCCGGCCTTCATGCATTTGTGCATCTAATGTTTTTGCAGGGAATAGCAAGCGCTTCAAGGAAGGATCCGTGAAGACCAAGCTATTCTGGGGACTACTGATGGAGGGATAATAACCCGGTAGGCCAACTCCAAAGTATAACCCGGCCCAAAG
Organism: Alopecurus myosuroides; assembly: GCA_028641055.1. Classification (NCBI taxonomy): domain Eukaryota; kingdom Viridiplantae; phylum Streptophyta; class Magnoliopsida; order Poales; family Poaceae; genus Alopecurus; species Alopecurus myosuroides. Next base: position 335,820,578 of record CM054058.1, read on the forward strand.
GACGCTGCGCAACTTCGGGCTAAGGATAAAGAAACTTCTGGAAGGCCCAAGTTTGTAGGCCTCGTAACCCGGATTGTGGGTTACGGTAAAGGAAAGCTAGGATTTGTATGTGGTGTCCGGATAGGATTCAAGGTGCGCCTTGGAGAGTAAGCCAGGGGGTACGGGTGCTTTATAAACCGACCCCTAGGTTTAGTTGAGGGAGATCCAAGTCCTAGCAATATCACCTGATATCGAATATCCAGTGTAATACGAGAGTTGAGTTATTATATTGAGATCGGAGACTCGGCGACTTGATTGCCGGCTACCAGATCGAGTATCATCATGTTTTCCTCTGAGCTAAACCCTCTCCTAAACGCCTGTGTCGTCTTACCCCAAGATAAGTTACGCCCGGTAACGTCTGCCGTGATTATCCCACGACAAGAACGCCACAAATTTATGCTTCAATATGACAAAAACAACTCATGATTTTTTCAATGGCACATTAAACTCTCTCAGCTATTTGAGGCTTATCCTGCTACTCAATAACCACAAGTCTTTAAAACTAAAATAACACCTAGCATGATTTGAAAAATTCTAGCCACAGTATATACAAGCTTCTATTTGCACCGTTAAAAATTCTACCTCAAGCAACAGTTTCTTTTCCCAACAAGCACCATACAAAACATGCTTTAATAAAAACTCTCTAAATGCAACAGCAAGCAAACATGAGAGGACTCACAAAACACTACTAAAACTAACAGCTCTAAACAAGAGATGCAATGAAAACAAGAGCTAAACATGAATTTTTGCAGCAACTAGAAGAAAAACTAAGAATACTAGCATATCAAGTATTCCAATGAAAAAGCGGAGCGTGTCTCTCTCCCAAACAAAGAATTCTAGGATCCAACTATATTATTGCAGCAAGGAACACAAAATAAAACAAAAGAAAAACAAACAGATGCTCCAAGTAAACTTCATATGATGTGACCGAATAAAAATATAGTTTCACAAGAAGTGACCTGATAGATAGTTGATGAAGAAGGGGATGCCTTGGGAATCCCCAAGCTTAGATGCTTGAGTCTTCTAAAAATATGCTTGAATGAACCACCGGGGTTCACAGTTCACTAGTGGTGTCTCTCCGTGAAAAATAAAATAACATGTACGGTGAACAAATTACAGCTGTGCAATTGACAGAAATGAAGGCTACACCGTAGTGCATATGCAAGACATAAAGATTACTATGTGATTCATGCGGGCATTACAACAAGATACATAGACCATTATCCAACTGCATCTATGACTAAAAATCCACACTCCGAATATCATCCGAACAAACGTTGGGTATTAAGTTGCAAGCAACAGATAATCACAGTAAGCAAAGTGTGTAATGTAGACAATAACATCATCCTTCGACAAAGCATTGTTGTTTTCTCCCTAATGGCAACACCACATCCTCCATCCGTCATATTTCTGTCACTTGAGCACATATGAAAAGGAGGCATGAATCCACTATCGAGCATAAATACTCCCTCTTGGAGTTACTAGCATCTACTTGGCCAGAGCATTTACTAATAACGAAGAGCATGCAAGATCATAAATAACATAATCATGAAGATAACATGATAGATTGATAACAAGAAGAAATAGCATTCAACATTCATCAGATCCCAGCAAACACAACATGTAGACTACATAAAGATGATCTTGATCATGATAGACAACTCATAAGTTCTAAATATGAGGTACAAAGTGGAGAGAACAACCATCTAGCTACTGCTATGGACCCGTAGTTCAGGGATGAACTACTCACGCATCACTTCGGAGGAGGGCATGGTGGTGTAGACCCCTCCGGTGATGATTTCCCCCTCCGGCAGGGTGCCGGGGAGAGCTCCAAAACCCTCCCGATCTCGGGATGACGGCGGCGTCGGGTGTTTCTCGGGAAAAAGTGGTATATCCTAGGGTTTATGTCTCGGGGGATTAAATAAGCGAAAGGGCAGAGGCGGTGGATGCCTGGGGGCCCCACACCATCCCCCGGCGCGGCCAAGGGGGGGGGGGCGCCGTCCTATGGTGTGGGCCCCCTGAGGCCCCCCTCCGGGTTTCTTAGGGACTCCGTGGAACCTTCGGGAATTCTAAGACTTTCGGGCTTCGAATTTTCCAATTCCGATAATATTTCCAGAACAACTTTTCTGAAACCAAAAAGTAAAACAGTAGAAAACAGGGAACTGGCTCTGTGGCATCTTGTCAATAGGTTAGTCCAGAAAATCGATAAAAATGACATAAGGTGTATAGCAAACATGTGAGAAAAAATAAGAAAACAACACAGAACATCAGAAATTAAGGATACGTTTATGAAATATCACTGTCAAATATCTTTGCCTTGTATAAAAATCACCTCAACAACATTTTACATGTTCTTCTTATTTACTTGTGCTGGTTTTATATTCTTGTCTAACAGAAGCACTTACATGAGCTGGTCTGGCATATAGCAAAGCCCATAGTGCATATCCCATAAGTCTGAGCTGATACGATTGCACAAACACAACGCAACGAAAAAAGCACATAGCACGATATGTTTTAATAGGATAGGAAACATAGATGATTAGATTGACTGAGACTTAACGTATTCTCAGTCAACTAAGACATAGGCGCTCCCATTAACAAAAAGTGTTCCGATGTACTCTCTGTCCTAAATTCATCGTCTTGGATTTATCAAAATAAGGACGTATCAGTACACTAAAATATGTCTAGATACATCCATATTTTGACAAATCCACGACAATTTATTTAAGATATAAGATGGACATAGTACGATCAGTTAAAATATCCGCATGAATAAAAAGGCAGTTTCGGTTATGACAGAAGGGAATGTGCATAGCTATGAGTTTGTGGTTGCATGTAGCTGGTGTAAGAACTGCTTGCTCTGTCAATTTAAGTGACTAGTTAGGAACCGTGTGAGACATGCCTAACAGTGGGTCAAACCCTGCTAGAGCATCTCCAACAATTGCCTAAAAGTATGGCGCGGTAAAATAGTTCTACAACGACATTTTAGAAGTTTTAGCGCGTCGTTGTGCACATTAGTTTTCCAGATGCACTAAAATAGGATGCGCACAATTTAATAGATGCACTAAAATAGAGCACACAGATATATCAATTCAACAAATAGGCCCATGAATTTTACAAAAAGACCCTATAATTTTTTTGGAAAGGAAATCGAGTCCCTAATCACCCATATGCATATCGCGTCTGACATTGATTCAGCTAGCACTTGACATTGATTCAGCTAACACAAGCAGGTCAAGATGGATCGATCGATCGATTCACTAAGTGTGTGTTTGGTTGCTGGCTTGGTAGGGATGGGATAGTCCTCATCCTTGGTTTTGTTTGGTTACATGGATTTAAAATGGTTGGGATGGAAGGTTTAGGGAAATAATTAAACACAATATGTTAGCAGGTCATTGCAGTAATTAATACTAGGAGATTAAGGAGAAGTCCCCCTCCCATCTGCTCCTAGCGCCACCACCCAGTCGATGCGTTCGCTGTTGCTGCCACACGAGCCGCTCTCCGACACCGCCTAACTCGGGGCAAACTACGCCGCCGACGAATCGTGGTGAGCTCGCCCGCCACCCAGCTCGAGGCAGGCTCTCCGCCGTTGCCTAGCTCGAGGCGAGCTCTCAGTCCCTATATAGAGGCTTTGATGCGGTGGTGACGTGGATGGTCGGTGAGCGTTGATTACGTCGCCTATCTTGGACGGCCGGTGAGCCTTGATTCTGTCCTCGGTCTTGGACGGTGTGGCGGGCGTGGCGACACCGGTCCAGTCGGAGTGGAGGACAGAGCTAGACTAGGTGGTGGCCTAGAGACGGCGGCCAAGCACCATGGTCTCAAAATTGACCATTAGCAATGCGAAGAGAATAATTAAGACCAAACGGTTCGACCGATTTTGAGGTATTGGTTGGGTCGGCATCTGTGTGATATATTCGCTTGTTATTGCAACCAAACACATTCGGAATTGGGACCATCCCACCCCATCCCTCTCAATTCTTTCAACTAAACACACGCTAAAGCACACTGCAGCCAAATCGAGATGAACAACACGCGTGCGATTGTGTTCCGCATCGGCCGGCCAATGGCCGCGGCAAGTGTTGCATGCCGCTCTAGGCCCTCCCGGTCTCTTGCCACTGCCCGCCCGCGGCGACGGCGCCACGGCCTGCTGATGTACCCGACCACCGTGCCTGCCTCCGTCTGCTGCGCACGTGCCCGCCTCCAGCCGCAGCGCATCGTTGTATCCGAGACAGAAAGGGAAAATCCCTCGTCTGCCCCATCTCCGCCCACGTCGACGACCTACGATGGTCCGCATCATTGTCTCCGGCCGCATCATCTCTCTGGGTACGAAAATGGAAAAGCAATCTTCTGTGCGTGGAAATTTTCGGGACGATAGTTGGTCCTTTCCCGCATTGTCCAGACTTTCAGTCCGAACGAGCCGACGCCCAAGATTCGCAGCCGAGGATACCGCTTTTTAGCGAATGCGCTAACTTTTTTCGGGAGCGCTATATTTTGTAGCATCTACTGGAGCGACGACTTTCGCCCCGGGCGTGCTAATTGATGTTTTTTTCCACTACCGCGCTAGTTTAGCGCGACTGGTGGAGATGCTCCACTCGCGTCCCCCAATTGTCGTCCGGATCGGCGCCGTAATGGGTGCTTTGGGGCCGGGGGTGTCCAAACGAAACGAGATTCCTACGAGGGGTCTCCCTCCCCACTCGACGCCCCCATAGTATTTTTTGTGGAATTTCTAATATTTTTAAAGTCTTTAATAAATAGATACAAATAGAAATGTGCTAGGTTTTCAACAATGTAAATATAGTTTCATAAATTGTTAATAATAAAAATTAAATTATTCATACCATAAAATAAATTGGAGTTTAATATGCTTCGGCTTAATTCTTTGCGTACCCACAAGTGCTCCACTAGATTACTTTGAAATTGACCGTGAACAACTTCGTCTCGGATCTCCACATGTATGGCGATGAAATATGTTCAATCCGCTGGCACATTATGATCAAGTATCACACTGAAAACTCCATGATGCCTCTCTATGTACAATCATTGCCAACCAAATGGATAGTTCTTTCAGCTCCAATGCATGCAATCGATTCTTCAGAGCATTACATGCTTTATTGGTTGCCATGATGCGAGAAGTTTCTTCTACATTTGGTCCTCTCAAATAGTGTGGTCCAAACACAACCACCACCGTCTTGCAGAACCTATACAATTGGATAGTTGTGAACTCGGACATGCGTAGATAGTGTCTTGACTATCTTCATAGGCTTCATATACAAGCATTTTCATAGCAGCAGTGCACTTCTGGATTGATAACAAACCAACCATCCCCACGAAGTCTTTCTTCAACTTGAGCCATGGCTCATGCTTTCGCACACTTTAAACAGAATTCATGAACAAAGCTTTACTCATCCAAAATCTTCGACCAAAATCATATGCACCAAATATTGGATCCTCGGCAAAATAATCAGTGTTTATCATGCAATAGCCATCCATCCTCATCTTCGACTTGGTCTTCCTCCCCCAAACATGGAGCCCTCTCGCTTGGGTTCAGCATTGGCGGCCTCGTCGGCTTGAATCCGTGCAAGACAAGAAACAATGGCCAAGTTCTCGTCTTCCTTGACGTCAATATTGACTTCTTCTTCCATGAGTAGGTACGCCACCATCTCTTGTCGATATTCGTCTGTTGGAATGGAAGTGGGATACAGTCAACCACCGATCGCTAGCGATGGAGAAAAAATCAGAGAAGATGGCGCCTACTAGTCAATCGTCGAACACCGTCGGGGCAAGGTGGGCGCCCGAGGTCGACGACGCGGTCCCAGGCGGAAGATGGCATCCGACGCGACGTGGAAAGGCGGGGGCGACTAGAGGGTCATCAGGCGAGATGTCGCACCAAGTTTGTCGACGGGCTATGTGGGAGGTGGGAGCGGGGCACACAAATGGCAACACTGGGAGGCGGGCAAGTGAACTGCGGGGGCAGCGTGGAGGGATTTTTGTGCGACTTTGTTGTACTTATGACAGGACGGGCCCTCGCGTGTGCCGTTTTATCCGGCGCTACCAAAGTCCTCAAGCCTCGGGGTTGGCTGGTAGCGCCGGGCGGGAATTAGGAGCCGTTAGGGGGCGCGATGTAACACCCGGGGATTTTCCCCAATTAGCTTTGTTTGGTTGGTTTCTTTTTCGCATCATGGCATCATGCATCTTCATCGCATCATACATTCAATGACCTAACATGTTTTCTTAATACCCAAAGTTATTACTTTTGAACAACTCTAATTTTATCTTTGCAAAACCAAAAGTTATCCCAATCTTCCCTTTTCTATCTTAGGATAAAACCCCAAAGTAATATCTGAAATATTTGATGAACCATTTTAAACCAAATTATTTTTGTAAAGTCTTTCATTTCTTATTTATTTATTTTTCTTTTTCTTCTCTAGCTCTTTATCCTTTTTTTTTCTATCTCTTCCTATTTGAAAAGAATTCTGAAATTTCGTTTTGGGCCTGGGAGCACTTCTGGCCCTCCTCCATCTCCCTCCCGAGGCCCACTGCCAAACGTTTTCTTCTTCCTCCTGTACGACAGAGCATCCATGGCATCCAAGTCAAAAGTGGAGCGGTGGGACGGCCGGGAGTACTCCTCCATCTCCTTAAAACTCCAACCCCGAGGCCTTCTGGCAACCCTAGCCTCTACCTCCCCTTCTCTCCCGCCGCCATCTTCCTCCCTCAACCCCTCAGTTCATCTCCATCCCAAGAACCATCAGAGAGACGTAACCGGAAGACCTCTCAGTTGCACACGCCGCCACGGTCACCATTGGGCCAGGCTAATGGAGGGAATGGAAACATCACGACTTCCTCTTCCTCTACGCAGAAGGCCAGGAGCGCGAGCCGCCCGGATCGTCGCCAAGTTCCCGTCGAATACGTCCGTACGTGCACACGTTCGTCATCGTCTTCCACGCCTACGGTCTCCTCCGAACATGTACTACTCCACCGAGCCACCCAGGGTGAGCACCCATCCCCACGGACCTCTCCCCTACCCCTCCTCATGCTCTCGGATCGTCGCCATCGAGCGCCGCCCGTTGCCGGTCTCCAATCGTCGCCGGTCGATTTCCATCCGCAGTCACCGATCTGTAGCGATGTCAACTTTCATTTTTGTCAGTAAAACAACGCGATTCTACACCTCATCCTAATTCGTGTCGGTATCCATACACAAGCGTGCACATAGCACAGTGGCTGTGCACCCGATCCGCATCCCCTGGATCCCGGGTTCGAATCCCTCGCGAGGCAAATTGCCTCCACCTTTTTTCGGATTTCCCACGCGCGAGCAGGCCCCACCGGTCATTGACCCTTTCTGCCACCGTGTCCCTACACACGCCTCGTCAGCGCCACACGGGCGCGGGCCCCGCAAGTCAGTCAGCGGGGGTAGCGTTGGCCGCGGTGGAAAATCCCCGACTCCAGATCTAGATCTGGATCCTTGCATCCAGGTCCCTGCCTTTTTTGTTTTTACATCTGAGCCCCTCCATCATCTGTTTCCGTCACAAACACGTCCCTGTCTTTTGCAAATAAACCCTAAAACTTCAAATGCTCATAACTTTCAAACCCTAACTCCAATTTCACAAAGTAAAATATGTTTTCCATGCAGAATTAAATAAGCTTTCCAAATATAAACTTTGTTTTCTGTTTTGAATAATGTAAATTGCTGAAAAAAATAATTCTTTGTTTAATGCATTTAAAATTGCCAATTTAATTACTTGCTCATTTCAAACCCAAATTCAACATATAAAATATTTTTTCCATTCAAAATTTCCTAATATTTCCAAATATGCAATTTGTTTAATGTTTTGACCAATTAAAATTTGTGCAATTTTCTGTACTTTATTTAATTCATTTAAAATTGCATAAATCATAACTAGTTCATTTTAACTCCAAATTTGAAAAGTAAAATATGTTTTCCAATCAAAATTCTCTGTACTTTTCAAATATACAATTTGTTTACTGGTTTTCCTAATTAAAAGTGGTGCAATAATTCAATGCTTTAATTAAACCTTTTAAATTGCAAAAATTCATAATTAAATATTTAAAATTCCAAATTTGGCAAATGAGATATCACATTGAAGCTAATGTTGTATACATTCTGTTTTCATCATCCACCATGCCATTCAATCACTTCAACCTAATGTTTGCTTGTAATTCACTTAAATAACTATGCATGCACCTGGGATTTTCCAAATGCAACCTTATCTTTGCATTTGGGCCCATTTAAAATGTTTCATCATGTCTTGTATCTATTTTGATGCACCCTTTAACTTGTCATGCATATAAAATAGGATCATGCTGGATCTTTTGCCGTAGTAGTAACTGTTGCATCCGGTGTTTGTTCTAGTTCGTTGCTTCTTCGCGGATAGGACGTTGAGATGATGTGAGAAACGACAAGTTCTGCGGATGTACCTCTACTTGCTGGATCTCAGGCAAGTATACTCACTTGCTACCTATGTTGCCTTTCCTCACTTGTTACCGATTCTTTCAGTTGTCTTTATGCTAGCCTAGTATTTTCGATGCTTGTGTCTCGATCCTATCATATGTTTACCTTGCAGCCATGATATAGCCTTCCTTCCACTTCCTATTAATTGTTGTTTGTTTACCTTGTTGGCCCTCGTGTCGTAGTTGAATGCTTAGATTTGTTTGTGCTCGAGTCTTGTTGTCCTTTGTCGTATCACCTGTTTAGTTGATAGTTGGGTTTCAATTTAATCAACAACATGTTAATGTTTGGGGTAATAATAATTTGATGATAAGGCACCGGCAGGAGGCCTGGCGTGGTTTTGGATCCTGCTAGTGTCGAACTTAGGAAAACTGTGATGCCCCGAGATCGGGCACTATGCAGATTTCGGCATTTCCACCCAAATCCGCATAATAACCGATTTCAGGTTGCCACTTGTGATAACATTACAATAGTTCACGAATAATCCATAACAACAACAGAGGAGGTATATACAAGACGACTCAAACGAGTCAAGGATACAACTGATACAATACAAAGATCCAAATGACAACGGAAGAAACAACATAGTGTCCGACTACGGACAAGATACAAATTGGACTAAGAGTCCTGAAGATAACCGATGGCGTCCAATCCCTGCCCAGGCCAAGCCGGAGGGATTCCCAAGCTAACGTCGTCAGACTTCAAACCTGTTGACTGCAATGTGGAATATGCAGCCACGAAATGGATTCGTGGGTCAGTACTATTAAGTACTGGCAAGTGGATAAACCATACTCACAAGATACCAGCGTAACCAATCATCACAAGATACAAATACTTTGGGTAGAACGGAAAGAAAGGGATTATTGCAAAGAAGCGGCAGCGGGCTGCACTAACTAACTACAAAGACGCGCTACAACTTCCGGCTATTAGAGAGGGATAAGAGAGCACGACAAAACCAACTATAACTACTCACCAAACAATACCCATCCAGTGTTACCCCCTACTAAGGAAGCAACCCAAGGAAACTCACACTGTTGATTAAGGTGACATCCATTTTTATGGTGAAGGTGATACTATATTACTAGTCAAGTTATTATCATTAGGTGTAAGTTGTCTGAGTACTTGTTAGCCAGCACTTTAACCAAGTCGTCACATAACCGCGGACAACACGGCTTCTCGAGAAGATTCATCCCTGCAGGGTGCGCTACCGTACCCGTACACACTCAGGCCACCAACTAAAACTCAGGTTGGCTCGACACGACCCAAACCGTCTCTACAACCTGTCCTAGGAGCCACGGAGCTATAAGGTCCCAGCCACGCAGCCGAATACTCAGCGCAAGTGTGCAAAACTCCCGCAGGACGCAACACCCCGGCAATACAGGCCTCGCCCTATATGCATCATCATCATCATCAAAAGTAACCATGGGGGGCCCACCCATTCATGCGTATGAGCAAATGGAACACCCGAACTAAATGTGGCTCTTCGGACAAGCTGCAAATCAGTTCTAAGTCGAGGAGGGTCCCATACTACCTCCCGGATGCGGTTAGCGCGCTCATCATGGATCAATGGACAAGACCCTTTTCCTAGTTTCGACACTAGCAGGCTCCAAAACCACGCCGGGCCTCCTGCCGGTGCCTTATCATCAAATTATTATGACCCCAAACATTAACATGTTGTTGATTAAATTGAAACCCAACTATCAACTAAACAGGTGATACGACAAAGGACAACAAGACTCGAGCGCAAACAAACCTAAGCATGCTACTACGACACAGGCCAACAAGCAACAAGGTTATAGGTGTGGAGGTAAGACAATATCGTGGCAGCAGGGTAAACATGTGATGGGATCGGAACACGAGCATCGAAAATACTAGGCTAGCATAAAGACAACGGAAAGAATCGGTAACAAGTGTGGAAAGGCAACATAGGTAGCAAGTGAGTATACTTTCCTGAGATCCAGTTTGGAGAGGTACATCCGCAGAACTTGTCGTTGCTCACATCATCTCAACGTCCTATCCGCGAAGAAGCAACGAACTAGAACAAACACCGGATGCAACAATTACTACTACGGCAAAAGATCCAGCATGATCCTATTTTATATGCATGACAAGTTAAAGGGTGCATCAAAATAAATACAAGACATGATGAAACATTTTAAATGGGCCCAAATGCAAAGATAAGGTTGCATTTGGAAAATCCCAGGTGCATGCATAGTTATTTAAGTGAATTACAAGAAAACATTAGGTTGAAGTTATTAAATGGCATGGTGGATGATGAAAACAGAATGTATACAACATTAGCTTCAAAGGGATATCTCATTTGCCAAATTTGGAATCTTAATTATTTAATTATGAATTTTTTGCAATTTAAAAGGCTTAATTAAAGCATTGAATTATTGCACCACTTTTAATTAGGAAAAACAGTAAACAAATTGTATATTTGAAAAGTACAGAGAATTTTGATTGGAAAACATATTTTATATGTTGAATTTGGGTTTGAAATGAGCAAGTTATGAAATTGGCAATTTTAAATGCATTAAACAAGGAATTATTGTTTTCAGCAATTTACATTCTTCAAAACAGAAATCAAAATTTATATTTGGAAAGCTTATTTAATTCTGCATGGAAAACATATTTTACTTTGTGAAATTGGAGTTATAGTTTGCAAGTTATGAATTAAAACATTTGGCAAAATAAATAAAAGAAATAAAACTTTAAAAGGGTGTGGCCTGAGATTTGAACTTGGGCCGATCAGTACAGAGATAGGAGACACAGCCACTGGGTTGGGCGTGTGATTGTGGTACTATACGGATCCGACAGAGTAAGAGGTAACTCGGCGCGGTTAAAATAAGGAAAAAAGGGGGGTTTTATTCCTGCGCGGAGGGGGACTCGAACCCGCGCCCTCGGGCGTGCGCGCGGATGGAGCGGAACCACTAGGCTAGGCTGCGGTTGGTGTTAGATCTGGGCTTCGGCCCCTTTTGAGGTTCTACGGCGCGGTGGTCTACTGACAAAACTGAAGATCGGCGCCATGCCGCACGGAACAGAGAAACGAGTAGCGCCGGCAGGCGATGGCGCGGCCGTGGCGCTCGAAGGCGACCACCAGAGCAAAGGGGAGGGGGGAGGAGAGGCCCGAGGGCGAGGCTCACCGGGGGGGCTGGGAGTGTTGCGCGCGTGCGGATGGCGCTGATGGCGACTGCTGTCGCCGTCCTGAAGTCGGGAAGAAGACGTCGACGACGCCATCGCCACGGCCGCTCTCCGGCCTTGGCGCCTTCGGCAAAAACGGAGAGGGAAACAGGGGGTTTCCATTCCCGGAAACGGCGTGGCCGGGCGACGACTACAACGGCGGCACCAAGTGCGACAACGTCCAGCCATGGAGGTGCTCAGGTTCAGACAAAATTTCAGAGAAGAATTTGGGGCAGAGGAAGAAGAGAAAGGGAGGGGAAAACGGCGGCGGGTGGAGAGGAAGGAGGGAGGAGAGGCTAGGGTTTCGCGGATCTGGAGAGGAGGGGGTAGATAAGGAAGAGAGGAGGAGGGGACCATGGCTCGGTAGTGGTTGACAGCGACAGGAGGTGTTCGTACGGAGGAGGAAGGAGGAGGCTAGGTGGGCTGCTAGTTGGTTTAGGTGGGCTAGAAGGGAGAGAGGGCTGGCTGGGCTTGGTGGGCTGCTTTCTCTCTTTCTCAAAAGATACATCTTTTTTTTTGTTAAGAAATTGTTTGGACAGTACTAAAAATAGATTGATGCACCAAATTAATTACAGCAAATTTGGAAAACAAGATTGGATGAATTTTAAATAGTTTGGAAGTTTTAAAAGGCAGGATGATGCATGATGCCATGTGATGCAAAAGAAAGAAAAAACAACAAGCAGTTCTAATTGGGGAAACCCCGGGTGTTACAGACGACACCACTAACAAGGGATTGCGCCCTCGCAATCCGCTCCAACGCCAAGAGAGAGGGAAAAGTCGGACTATCGAGTCTTCATGCTTCAAGTTGATCTCCTCGACACCACTAACAAGCTTCTCGACACCACTATAAAGAGATTCTTGCTCGTTGTTGATGATGATGTTCTTCCAGTGAGAACCTTCCGAAGTTAGAACCTATTAGGTTAAAAGGGCTAAGATAACGTCCAACCCACGTAGGATCCTAAACTTTGAAAGATAGAAAAGAGGGGAGACTCCAAAACAAATAAGGTAGGAGGAGAAGTAGAATAGAGGAAAGGAATAAACAAGAATCCTATCGAGAGGTTTCCAAAACAAGTTTTGCACAAATAGTTTTTGACACTCTAGAAACACGACCGTTAGCGAGGTTATCCTACAGGCTTTGCGGACCCGTTGCTTCGATAACCATTCGTATCGAAACAACATTGGGAATCAGAACATGCTCTGATACCATTTGTGACGCCCCGAGATCGGGCACTATGCAGATTTCGGCATTTCCACCCAAATCCGCATAATAACCGATTTCAGGTTGCCACTTGTGATAACATTACAACAGTTCACGAATAATCCACAACAACAATAGAAGAGATATATACAAGACGACTCAAACAAGTCAAGGATACAACTGATACAATACAAAGATCCAAGTAACAGCGGAAGAAACAACATAGTGTCCTGACTACAGACAAGATACAAATTGGACTAAGAGTCCTGAAGATAACCGATGGCGTCCAATCCCTACCCAGGCCAAGCCGGAGGGATTCCCAAGCTAACATCGTCAGACTTCAAACCTGTTGACTGCAATGTGGAATATGCAGCCACGAAATGGATTCGTGGGTCAGTACTATTAAGTACTGGCAAGTGGATAAACCATACTCACAAGATACCATCGTAACCAATCATCACGAGATACAAATACTTTGGGTACAACGGAAGGAAGGGATTATTGCAACGAAGTGGCAGCGGGATGCACTAACTAACTACAGAGACACGTACAACATCCGGCTAAAAGAAAGGGATAATAGAGCGCGACAAAACCAACTATAACTACTCACCAAACAATACCCATCCAGTGTTACCCCCTACTAAGGAAGCAACCCAAGGAAACTCACACTGTGGATTAAGGTGACATTCATTTTTATGGTGGAGATAATACTATATTACTAGTCAAGTTATTATCATTAGGTGTAAGTTGTCTGAGTACTTGTTAGCCAGCACTTTCACCAAGTCGCCACATAACCGTGGACAACAGGGCTTCTCGAGAAGATTCATCCCTGCAGGGGGCGCTACAGTACCCGTACACACTCAAGCCACCAACTAAAACTCAGGTTGGCTCGACACGACCCAAACCGTCTCTACAACCCATCCTAGGAGCCACGGAGCTATATGGTCCCGGCCAGTCTGACCTAACCTAAGCGCAAGGGTGAAAACCACACCCCCGACACCACAGGCCTCGCCCTATATGCATCATCATCATCATCAACAGTAACCATGGGGGGGCCCACCCATTCATGCATATGAGCAAATGGAACACCCGAACTAAGTGTGGCTCTTCGGACAAGCTGCAAATCAGGTCTAAGTCGAGGGGGGTCCCATACTACCTCCCGGATGCGGTTAGGGCGCTCATCATGGATCAATGGACAAGACCCTTTTCCTAGTTTCAACACTAGCAGGCTCCAAAACCACGCCGGGCCTCCTGCCGGTGCCTTATCATCAAATTATTATTACCCCAAACATTAGCATGTTGTTGATTAAATTGAAACCCAACTATCAACTAAACAGGTGATACGACAAAAGGACAACAAGACTCGAGCACAAACAAACCTAATCATGCTAGTACGACACAGGCCATCAAACAACAGGGTTATAGGTGTGGAGGTAAGGCAATATCGTGGCAGCAGGGTAAACATGTGATGGGATCGGAACACAAGCATCGAACATACTAGGCTAGCATAAAGACAAAGGAAAGAATCGGTAACAAGTGAGGAAAGGCAACATAGGTAGCAAGTGAGTATACTTGCCTGACTTCCAGCAAGTAGAGGTACATCCGCAGAACTTGTCGTTGCTCACATCATCTCAACGTCCTATCTGCGAAGAAGCAACGAACTAGAACAAACACCTGATGCAACAGTTACTACTACGGTAAAAGATCCAGCATGATCCTATTTTATATGCATGACAAGTTAAAGGGTGCATCAAAATAGATACAAGACATGATGAAACATTTTAAATGGGCCCAAATGCAAAGATAAGGTTGCATTTGGAAAATCCAAGGTGCATGCATAGTTATTTAAGTGAATTACAAGCAAACATTAGGTTGAAGTGATTGAATGGCATGGTGGATGATGAAAACAGAATGTATACAACATTAGCTTCAATGTGATATCTCATTTGCCAAATTTGGAATTTTAAATATTTAATTATGAATTTTTGCAATTTAAAAGGTTTAATTAAAGCATTGAATTATTGCACCACTTTTAATTAGGGAAAAACAGCAAAAAAATTGTATATTTGAAAAGTACAGAGAATTTTGATTGGAAAACATATTTTACTTTTCAAATTTGGAGTTAAAATGAATTAGTTATGATTTATGCAATTTTAAATGAATTAAACAAAGTACAGAAAATTGCACAAATTTTTATTGGTCAAAACATTAAACAAATTTCATATTTGGAAAGATTAGGAAATTTTGAATGGAAAACATATTTTATATGTTGAATTTGGGTTTGAAATGAGCAAGTAATTAAATTGGCAATTTTAAATGCATTAAACAAAGAATTATTGTTTTCAGCAATTTACATTATTCAAAACAGAAAACAAAGTTTATATTTGGAAAGCTTATTTAATTCTGCATGGAAAACATATTTTACTTTGTGAAATTGGAGTTAGGGTTTGAAAGTTATGAGCATTTGAAGTTTTAGGGTTTATTTGCAAAAGACAGGGACGTGTTTGTGACGGAAACAGATGATGGAGGGGCTCAGATGTAAAAACATAAAAGGCAGGGACCTGGATGCAAGGATCCAGATCCAGATCTGGAGTCGGGGATTTTCCACCGCGGCCAACGCTACCCCCGCTGACTGACTTGCGGGGCCCGCGCCCGTGTGGCGCTGACGAGGCGTGTGTAGGGACACGGTGGCAGAAAGGGTCAATGACCGGTGGGGTCTGCTCGCGCGTGGTAAATCCGAAAAAAGGTGGAGGAAATTTGCCTCGCAAGGGATTCGAACCCGGGATCCAGGGGATGCGGATCGGGTGCACAGCCACTGTGCTATGTGCACGCTTGTGTATGGATACCGACACGAATTAGGATGAGGTGTAGAATCGCGTTGTTTTACTGACGAAACTGAAAGTCGACATCGCTACAGATCGGTGACTGCGGATGGAAATCGACCGGCGATGATAGGAGACCGGCAACGGGCGGCGCTCGATGGCGACGATCCGAGAGCATGAGGAGGGGTAGGGGAGAGGTTCGTGGGTATGGGTGCTCACCGTGGGTGGCTCGGTGGAGTAGTACATGTTCGGAGGAGACCGTAGGCGTGGAAGACGATGACGAACGTGTGCACGTACGGACGTAGTCGACGGGAACTTGGCGACGATCCGGGCGGCTCGGGCTCCTGGCCTTCTGCGTAGAGGAAGAGGAAGTCGTGATGTTTCCATTCCCTCCATTAGCCTGGCCCAACGGTGACCGTGGCGGAGTGTGCAACTAAGAGGTCTTCCGGTTACGTCTCTCTGATGGTTCTTGGGACGGAGATGAACTGAGGGGTTGAGGGAGGAAGATGGCGGCGGGAGAGAAGGGGAGGTAGAGGCTAGGGTTACCAGAAGGCCTCGGGGTTGGAGTTTTAAGGAGATGGAGGAGTACTCCCGGCCGTCCCACCGCTCCACTTTTGACGTGGATGCCATGGATGCTCTGCCGTACAGGAGGAAGAAGAAAACGTTTGGCAGTGGGCCTCGGGAGGGAGATGGAGGAGGGCCAGAAGTGCTCCCAGGCCCAAAACGAAATTTCAGAATTCTTTTCAAATAGGAAGAGATAGAAAAAAAAGGATAAAGAGCTAGAGAAGAAAAAGAAAAATAAATAAATAAGAAAGGAAAGACTTTACAAAAATAATTTATTAAACTTGTTTTTGGTTTAAAATGGTTCATCAAATATTTCAGATATTACTTTGGGGTTTTATCCCAAGATAGAAAAGGGAAGATTGGGATAACATTTGGTTTTGCAAAGATAAAATTAGAGTTGTTCAAAAGTAATAACTTTGGGTATTAAGAAAACATGCTAGGTCATTGAATGTATGATGCGATGAAGATGCATGATGCCATGATGCGAAAAAGAAACCAACCAAACAAAGCTAATTGGGGAAAATCCCCGGGTGTTACACGCGAGTGGCGCCATTTTTTACTCGAGGCGCCCCAAAGTCCTTGGGGGTGGGGCTTTGGGGGAGCCGAGTGGAGATGCTCTTAGCACAAATCATTTGAAGAAAAGGTTGCAGTAGCAAGTGATTAAATAATCTCGATCTCAAGAAGTTCGGAAGTAATTACACAATAAAACATAAAAAGAGACATTGACATCATGACTATAATAGACAACCGTTGATACATAAAGACTGTAGCAGATATCATAAACATATAACAGATTGTCGTAAATAACATGATGTGTGCAAGACAAAAAATATTGCAGGGGTGATAATGCCACAATGGTCATGTATTAAATATAAATCTTAGGCACGTGGTAGAAACTGGGGAGCGATAATTTTACCATTCTATGTACATGTGTAGAAAATGTATAGTTGATCTCACATGGCAGGTTCTATTGTTCCAACCATTTTCTTTAGATGAATGACTTGATGGATAGCCATATGAACCTCATTTCCATAGACGCAATGGTCATCAAAGCCACCAACATATTGCTCACCATAGAGACCTGCATATCATAGGCATAAAGAAGTGGCGAACTAAGAATAGAATGGGCAAGAAATCAAGTGAAATCGGTTTTTACTTCTAATGGTGATCTCTTTCGAGCCACATGTCAACTTTCTTAGGGGTTAAGATCGTAGGTTGGAAGCACAGAGCAGTGCAAAATCAAATAACCTATAAAAGAACGTTTAAGAAGATTGCCTAGGTTGCTGCTGCATCATTTAATTATATGAGAATCTTGAAAGAGAGAAGAACCGCTACTTTTAGGTTCAAATCTTTTAATAAGGGCAAGAGATATCTTCTTCAAATTTTAATTATATGATTAAACCTTTATAATAGATTGTTCAAAACAGAATAATAAGCCTTAAGATCCATGCACGATTAAGCAAAAAGATTTTTATCATCAATTCACTCGACAACATTTAGCCATGCACTATCAGTAGGTACTTAAGTCTATCATGAAAATTTCTAGCACATAAAGAATTCAGTGGATGCAAGTGACTTGGGTACAACAGAACATATTGTAGCCATGAATTTTTATAATTTGGACAATCTGGTGGTTCTATAACTTAATAGAAACCATAAGAAACCAACAACTAGGCAGCCGACCAAAATAGTTTGACTACACCAGTTTTTATAATCTAATAAGAGATCATGTTTGCAACCCCGTAATAAGTACACAAATACTCCACGAAGAACATTTGAAAATAGTGATTATTAAGGTCATACCTAAAGAAATATCAGTGATGCAAATGATCTAAAGAGAATAAAGTCGCACTCCACGACATGCCTCGGCCCTCGCGATATGACAACTGATCTGAATTACTCATTCGTTTTGACATTGGTGATTCCCACCATATTCAAGAATCATGTTAGGAACTAACATTCCAAAAACGGGCTTAAAGAACCGGTAACTATTCAGTCTATTAATAAATTGCTACTAGAAAGAGCGGATTAGTCTGTACATAGTAAATCATAACTTCTAATCTTTCTAGGTAATAAGCTACACATGTGCACCACACTTCTTGGCTGAGGAAGTTCTAAAACATTGAAGATAGAAAATGAAGAGATAATGTGTTTACCTGAGCACGGTGAATTTGATGTAAATGTTTTCCCGATCTTTCACCGTAAGAACCACCAATGATAAATATTCTCTCAACCACGCGCAATACACGTAACCTGGAGAACTTGATAGATTTAGGCGAGCAACAAGATGATGAACACCCACGCCTCACGCCAAGCTCGACAACTCTAGGCATATCCAAGAGCCCCCTAGCCACACATGATAACCCTTGGCAGATCCAAGAACACTCATGCATTTATTTGCAAAGATAACCGACGAACGTCCGAGACACCGTCTACATGCCGATCCCCTAGGGACAGTAGTAACCTGAAACTTTTAGTTCTACATAATTTTCAACCTGTCTAAAATCCTAGGTCTTGGCTCTCTTTATATAAGAGGCCAACCCCCTAGTCGGTTGGACAGACCCAAACCGACTTCTAACCTAATTGGACTCAAACTAGATACAAACCGGTCCATTTAGAAGGCTTAGCCACAACATGCGGTTCACATGCCTTAGACATTATACATCGTGGTTTATTGTCCTAACTTTCTAACCAGTAGATGCTCGTATCATCCTCCCCTTCTTCGAAAGACGTTGTCCTCAACGCCAGAAGGTCTTCTCTGACGCTTGTAGCGTCAAATTATCATATCACCACGCTTCTACATTCTCAAGTCTTGCTGGCCTGCCACACCACATCCTCCCTCTCGTCTAGCTAGACCTGTTCTTGATGACCTTCATTGGCACCACCAACCAGATTTAAACACGCAATTTTCAGACTGCAAATGAAAACGCACCATACAAACCACCCCAAATGCAGGAGGACGGACTTCTGTACCCCAAGGGTCCAAATAAGCTGAATACGTCCACAGATGCAATCTGAAATAGTGGAGGTCAACTGAGTGCATCACCCAAGACGAACATGACAAATTCCTGCACCCCATTAATCCAAATGTTCCAAATTCACCGTCTGTGAAAATATAAACTAGTGTCTCTTTTTATTTTGTCTTCGTGTCCGCCGCAAACTGTACCAAAAATTTAAACCGTACAGATGCGCAAATTTGCACCTAAATCCTCTTTTTCATTTTTAATATAATTGCCCGTAATTTCCTTTCCCTTTGCTGGAAACGATGTGCAAGGAAGCACAAAGACAAGAAATCTTCACGCCAGCCAGAAGTGCAAGAAAATCGGTATCAACCGTTCCCATATGTGCTCTTTGTCCCACTGATCCAGTCTTTTTTTACTGATGACTCCACGTGCGTACCACGTACAAAGCCAAATTCTGATCTGCCCCTATTTTCTTTTTTTGCATGCACTCCACGGAAGCAAAGCCCAAATAAATCACCCCTTCCTTGAAAATTAGGTCTCTTCGTATCCCATCTTTCGTTTAATCTGATCCGAAAACACCTCCAAACGTGTTGGCCATAGCTGCCAAAATCCCCGCGAAAAAACTTTCTTTTTTAAAACGATTAAGCACCATGCCAGCTGACCATAAAATTCAGATCTGATTGTTCAAACTTTCCCTTTGTTGTCAGGTGCAATTAAAAAAAAGGGTTCTCTCTCCTAAGTATACTAGAGGACACCTTTAGGATTCGACACGTGGCAAAGGCGGAAAGAGGCGCGTCCCGCGAGGAGCCCTATGCTCGTATGTCTCTCCGGTCTGTTGGGTATGTCGGCCCTACGGAATTGCTTGGTGTCCGATCTTTTCGATCCAATCTTTGTACGATGCACCAATCTGACAATTCTGGTTTAAGAGTGGCTTCAAAGCAACGGACCGATCGATCGTTGGACAAACTAGTACGTGAAAACGCCGTACGCCAAGCAGTGCTCGTCGGCACTATTAAAAAACATGGACGTACGTCCACGCTATGAAAAAACCTGGACGACGAAAGTATGTCGGCACTGCATCTGGTGTACAAACGCGATGTATAAAAAAACTGATACCGAAAGTACTGAAACTATGTGATGTACAAAATACTACGGCTCAGCTTCGCCTCGATATTTTTTTACGTCTCGGCTTCGTCTCGATAACCATTTATAAAGATCTTGAAGGTGGTACATAGGTCGTTGTGCGCATCGGTCGTAGTGCGTGGTACGGCTCGGTGTTGCCTCGTGCTACCGCTCGGCTTCGCCTCGAACAAAGCGCCTACGGCGCTTCACCTAAAAAATACACACATGTTATATCTGAAAGTATATAAAAATTGACGGTGAAAGTATACACACGTTGTGTCTGAAAATATAAACACGGTGTACCTAAAAGTACATGCACGTTTCTGTACACCGACGCTAGTACTGTATATACACCCACACGCTGTTTCTGAGTGTACACCCACGCTGCTACTGAAAGTACACGGTGTACAAGCACGCAGCTACTGGATGTACACAATGTATATGGTGTACACCCACGCGCTGCTTCTGGGTGTACACCCCACGCTGCTACTGAAAGTACACGATGTATAAGCACGCTGCTAGTGGATGTACACGATGTAGATGGTGTACACCCACATGTCTGCTACTGGATGTACACTCACATTGCACTGGAAGTATAAACTACTACTAAAAGTATAAAGTTACTATAATAGGGTGTACAAAAATAAAAATAAAAGTTTCTCGAAACCTATCAGCATGGGATCTAGTTTTGAAGATCTCGACGCGAGGAACTCAAATATGAAAACAGTTCGTAATTCCGAAAAATGGTTCTCAAGATATTTCATTTCTAAAAAATAAATCAAAAAATAAATGCGTTCACACCCCCTCCGTCCGTGCCATGGAGAATACCCACCAAAATTCTCTCGTGTTGACACTTTCCACGCATGTAAACACATGTGGGAGGCCGCGAGGAAGGAGAAGACGACACTTGTTGCAAGGGGAGTGAACGAGAAGGGAAAACACGACAAATCTCACGGTGATTTCCTGGCGCTCTGATACCACATGAGCATGGGTCGATCTGCCGATCTTTACAAACCTTTTGATAAATCTGCCAATCTTTACAACCTGCAAATCGATCTTCAACTAGATAAATCTCACGGTGATCAACCTGGCGCTCTGATACCACATGAACATTATTGGGAGTCCGAGAGCATCCATAGATTTTGTAACCCCATATCATCTTGGTATCAGATTGTCGGGTTTGCTCGGTGAGCAAATTTCATCCATAGTCTAGTTATTTGTATTTCCTATCCAGAAAAAGCCCCTAAAATATTAGGTTTAGTTTGTGTCAGAGCCTAGATCAACACTAAATTGCTACTCTTATTGTTGTTTTCTGTTGATTTGTGTTCCTGTTTTTCTGTTTTTAGTTTATATCTATTAGGGTTAGGGTTCCTTCTAGTTGTTTTCTTTTTCATCTATATCTAAAAATCTCACAAAAAATAGTTGGTATCCGTGTGTTCTATCTCGGGAAAACAAGACCTACAATTTGCTTGCAAGTTGATGTTGGTTTCTCGGGTTTCTATTTGGTGTTGCGAGTTGGTCTTGTCCTAGCTGCACTCGAGCTCTCGGATTGGTTCTGCCATGGCACACGTTTTGGCCAAATCCTTGCCGCGCGCTCGTTTTCCTTGTTCCACTCGGATTCCACCGCGGGGCTTACCAGACCACGCGTTTGTAACGCGTTTCCCTTACCGCACGCACACCTCCTAGCCGAACTCGACACCAAGCGGCTGCCGAGCACCAAAACAGCGCAAAAGCGCTGCCACGTACTCGCTCACCTAGTCCATCTCGGACTCGTTCACGTGGGCGTAAAACCCACACCGCGCGCCCCTGTAAGCACACTACCCCGCAACAACGCATACACACGCGCGCGCTCTACCGTGAACCCTCTGTTGGGCACAAAGTTTCGCACATTTCGCTGCCGTACAGCACAAAAACAGCCGTTTCTCTGCCATGAGCCATTGTTGCTCGTTTTTCTCCTGTTTCAGTAGTTTTTATTGTTTTCTCCTGTTTTTCTTCCTACATATTCTAGTCTGATCTTTGTTAAGCCTAGCCACAGCCTATCTATAGCAACTTTTTAGGAACCTACTCAAATACTAGCTGTTTTATTGCTCTAACAGGCTTCTCAATTTGATTAATTCTTGTCCATATTTTCTGTTTTCCATTACATATTGCTCCTAGTTGATTCAAAGGCCATTGGAAAAGTACAAAAAAATAGAGAAAAAGAGAAAAAGTATAAAAATATATAGAAAGAGAGAAAACGCAAAAAGAGGCCGAGCCATTACTATATCACTAGTGGAGCTTGTTACATCATATCTTGGATATTTTTTGGACATATTTAAGCAATCTTGTGCCTGTTTTCATAGAGTATTTGCTAGTGTCTTTCAAGTGTTTGCAATAACTCTTCCATATAATTGCTAAGCCACATTTGTCTCCCGGAGTGAGTGTGTTCCTTTAGTGAATTTTATCACATTATACAGTAAATAGGAGTTGCTATTTTCATGTTGTTAGGATTTCCAACCAAGCCCCACCAAATACCCTGTTTTTTCTTGTGATACTTGATACCCTGGTTATTCTCTTCTCACACTTGGTAAACTTTTCATTGCTCCTTGTGGTAAGTAAATCCTATTCACTTTGGAATGGTAAGATAAACAATTCTTTGATGGTCTTGAGTGAGTTGTGAGAGAGCACCACAACCCATTGATTATTTTGTTACTAACAAATTAATCATGAGTTCTTCTAGTGATGTTGATGTGCAGGCAAGGAAGAAACCAGAGGAGGTGGTCAAGTGGAATGAGTATGAAGCTTTAAGATATACACTTTATAAAAGGATTACTACTGAAGTTGACAAAAGTGATGATTCTTTGAGGGACGAATTGAACAGATTGGACCTCAAAATTGAAGCTGCTGCAGCACAAGAATCTGTTGATACTATGCAAGAAATTTTGACAAACTTGACAAGACAAATTGCAAATTTATCAACTCTAGTTGAACAACAACAACAAAGACCTCCAACAAATGCTCCTAATGCTGATTTGGATGATAGAAGAGGCAATATACTAGGAGGCCGTAGAGGATATGCAAGGAGAGTTCCTATGGAAATTAATAGAGAGAATGATGGCTTGGGAAAACCAAAATTCTCTATTCCTAGTCTCACTTGTGATACTGAAGATGTGGTAGAATACTTGATGTGGGAGCTGAAAATTGAGAAGCTATGGAGATTACATGAGTATCCAGAGGAGAGGAAAGTTAAGCTTGCATCTTCTGCTTCTGATGGCTATGCTCTCTTGTGGGATGGTATTACAAGTTTGAGAGAAGAACATGAACAACCAGAAGTTAACACATCGAGAGAGATGAAGCATTTTCTAAGAGAAATATTTGTCCCAAGAAACTATATTAGAACTCTCTATGACAAGCTACAACAATTGAAGCAAGGTACAAAATCCATGGATGCTTATTACAAAGAAATGGAATTGATACTCCAAAGAGCTCGGTTTAGGGAGGAGCCAGAACAAACAATGCAAAGATTTTTGTTAGGATTGCAATTCAAAATTAGAAGCATTGTGAGGCATGTGCAATATAGCAATATGAGTGAATTGTTGCATCAATCTAGAGAAGCTGAGAAGAGGTTGGCCGAGGGAGTGCAATTGAGTGCTAGGAGAAGTTTCCCATCCAAAAGTTCTATTTTCACACCACCTACACCTCAAGTTACTTCAACCCGTGGGACTACAAGTTCAAAACCCGAGACAAGCACCCCTAGTACAAGGAAAACAACATCACCAGCTTCGGGTCCTAGTGGTTCCACACTTACAACACGAAATAGGGACATGACATGCCATACATGTGGAGGAAAAGGGAATTTTAAAAGAGATTTTCCTAACAAGAAAATAATGGTTATTGATACGTCATAAACGTATCCTTAATTTATGATGTTCCATGTTGTTTTCAGGTTGTTTCCTACATGTTTTCTATACACTTTATGTCATTTTTATCGATTTTCCGGACTAACCTGTTGAAAAGATGGCACATAGCCAGTTCCCTGTTTTCTGCTGTATTTAGTTTCATAAACGTTGTTCTGGAAATATTCTCGGAGTTGGATAATTCGAAGTCTGGAGGTCCTAGAATTCCCGAAGGTTCCACGGAGTCCCGAAGAGGCCCGGAGGGGGGGGGGCACACCATAGGGCGGCGCGCCCCTGGCCGCGCCATGGGGTGGTGTGCCCCCTAGGACTCCACCACCTTTGCCCTTTTGCCTATTTATACCCCCAATACGTCAACCCTAAAAATATACCACTTCATCCCGAGAAACACCCGAGGCTGCCATCATCGTTATCCCGAGATCGGGAGGGTTCTGGAGCTCTCCCCGGCACCCTGCCGGGAGGGAAATTCATCACCGGAGGGGTCTACACCACCATGCCCTCCTCCGAAGTGATGCGTGAGTAGTTCATCCCTAGACTACGGGTCCATAGCAGTAGCTAGATGGTTGTCTTCTCCACTTTGTACCCCATGTTTAGATCTCGTGAGCTGCCCTACATGATCGAGATCATCTTTATGTAATGCTACATATTGTGTTTGCTAGGATGTGATGAATGTTGAATGCTATGTCTTATGATTATGAATCTATCATGTTATCTTCATGCATATGTTATTTATGATCTTGCATGCTCTCCGTTATTAGTAGATGCTCTGGCCAAGTAGATGCTAGTAACTCCAAGAGGGAGTATTTATGCTCCATAGTGGGTACATGTCTCCTTTGCATCTGTGCTCGAGTGACAGAAACGTGATAGATGGAGGATGTGATGTTGCCATTAGGGAGAAAACAATGGTATTTACTTACACACTTTGCTTACTGCAATAATCTGTTGCTTGCAACTTAATACCCAATGTTTGTTCGGATGATATTCGGAGAGTGGATTATTAGTCATAGATGCAGTTGGATGACAGTCTATGTATTTTGTTGTAATGCCCGCATGAATCACATAGTAATCTTTATGTCTTGCATATGCACTATGGTGCAGCCTTCATTTCTGTCAATTACCCAGCTGTAATTTGTTCACCACACATGTTATTTATCTTTCACGGAGAGACACCACTAGTGAACTGTGGACCCCGATCCATTTTCTCATACTGATAATACACACACTGCTTCCAGTGCTCTCACACTGCTTTCATACTATTACTACTGCTTTCATGCTGTTCTCCTATTGTTTTCCACACCATACGTTTAACATCTTTGTGTTCAGCAAAACCGGTGAGATTGACAACCTCACTGCTACGTAGGGACAAAGTGATTTGATTGTGTTATGTAGGTTCCATGTTGTTGCTGAACCTGTCGTGGTGTTGTCATGGAAAGTGTCCTCATGTGAGAACTAGATTGCGAGGCCATTGCTACTGAGCGAAACTTCGGAAGGGTTAAGGCAGAAACGAGAGACGCGAGTTTACCCAGGTTCGGCCCCTCTATTGAGGGTAAAACCTACTCCTGCCTTCTTACTATTGATAAACAAGGTCTCGATTACAAAGGGAGATTCTGGCTCTCGATGTCTCGAGCTACCTTGCTATTGACTTAGAACTTGTATATCTACGTCCCAGGGTCTCGCCTTATATAGTGGGCAAGACCCCCCGGGTTATATAGGGATCCAGGTTATACCCGTCGTCGGAGTCCTAGCCTTCTCCGGTTCCTGGTCATCCCGTTCCGGTTCTTCTCATGACCCGGTTACTCCCGTCCGGCCTTGAGCCGCTCTCCAGGCCTTGGGCCTCCTAGTCTTCTATCTTGGGCCTTGGGCTAGCTCCTTTGTCCTTTCCGAGTTATGCACATGGTAACCCGGATCTTCCTCTGCTTAGTGACCATCTTCAAATCCGGTCCTTCTTAAGGTACTCCCAAGGCGTCGACCACACTGCCTAACATGGCCTTTCCCGTAGGAACATCCTCAATAGATTCAGTGCGCTTGACACATGCCATTCCCAACGCGGAGCGCCTTTATTTTCGTATTGAACTCCGCTGGGAATGTAAACCGGATTAGTTACCTGGAACCGGTTTAAGTAGACTCCGGTTTATGAGGGTGGGTGGTCAGGCTCCCCCTCACCTATTCCCCCAACATTAGCCCCCTGGTTAATGCGAACACTTAAGCCGAAACTTACGCTGTTCGCGTTAAGCTCTTTCTGGCATCAAATCATTTGCTTCGAGAAAATAACTTTCCAGAATATCTGATCCGGATTTCCCAAATTTAGTCATTATCATCAGGATCATATCTTTCTGTTTCTTGAAAAGATAACTCCGCATCTTTATCTCCAAAATCTTAGGAACAGAAAATATCTCGACTCATCCCGAATTCTTCTCCACGTAGTAAATGCATTTTCCACAGAGAATCTTCCCTTGTAGATCCAATCTATTCATATCCTTTCTGTAAAGACATTAATCCCGAGGGTCCTTTGTGCAAAATCTCCACTTCTAGAAATAATCCCCCGCCTAGAAATAATCCCTAGGGTCCTTTGTGCTCCCCCTCACCTATTCCCCCAACATTAGCCCCCGCCTAGAAATAATCCCCCGGTACGGCCCTAGTCCTCATTCGCACCCTGCGCCCTCCACTTCTTCTTCTTCCTCCGAAAAAGAGCTTGAGAGCTCCATTTTCTTCCTCGCATCGCCGCAGACAGAGCATCACCGGCTTTCACCACAAGATGGTGAAGGAGAAGAGCCTGGCGACCAAGGCCGGAGGAACTGGAGAGAAGAGGAAGACCGGAGGTGCCTCCGGTTCTGCCGCAGCTAAGTCCGGACGAGGGATGATGCAAGTAAACTGGTGTAAGTCGGAGATGACTCAAGGCTGGCTTACGGAGATGGAAGACTCCGGGTTACTGCCAAAGAACCTATCTCGGCGTGCCCCGGGGAATGAGATCCGGCCTGAACCTGGGCCGGACGAGGTAATAACCTTCGAAGCCCATATCCTTTGCGGTTTTCGCCCTCCCGGGTCCCATTTCTTCCGCCGGCTTTTAAGCTATTATGGCCTTCATTTTCAAGATATCCCCCCAATTCTATACTCAATGTCAGCAATTTCGTTGTTCTCTGTGAAGATTATCTCCAAATAGAGCCAAACCTAGATCTTTTTCTCGAGTACTTTTACTGCAACAAACACCCGGAGGTAGCCGGGGGTGAACTAATCCACTGCGGGGGCGTCTTGTTTCAGAGGCGAAAGGATATTGCTTATCCGGGTATCCCCCTAGCTACTCACCCAACGCTTTGGAAAAGATCTTTCTTTTACATTAAGAACACCTCCCCAAAGATGAATCGGCCTTTCCGGGCTATCGCCCAGAGCGTCTTGTTTATACCAGCACTATGAACTCCTATGCCAAACCTGCTGATAGAACCAAAAATCAAGCCCCTTCTCAAATGGGTCACTTCCTTGATAGTTCATGGTCTAACTGGTTTAGATCTGACTAAGACCTGGGTAGACTAGCACATCCAACCCCTCAGTATCAGGAACCGGCTTTTCCATGAGTACACCGGTTTATCAGATCCTATGCGATACTCCGAGTCTCCAGTTTCCAAATCCGATATGGTAGTTGCTCTGAAGGACCTGGTTGGAATAAAAAGAGATAGATTCTTCGACGTGGGCCTTGCTGCCTTTTGCGCTTCTAACCCAGCTCCTCCAGTAAGTTTATCTTTTTATAAGTAACCTTCTTTCTTTAAGACTGCGCACATACTAACCCTGATTTGTTCCGGTTTACAGCGCACAGATCCCTTCTGGGTCACCACACAAGAGCCAGCTTGTCCTCCTGAAGATGATGAATCAGAGGAGCAAAGTGACAAAGAGGATCAGATTTTTGAATTTGACTCCCTTGGTCACTTGCACAATCGATTTTCTGACGCTGGTTACTCGCAGGATGAACCGGTAGAGCCAGAGGACGCCGGGTTAGGCCAAGGAGGAGCTAGTCAAGAGGTGCCGGATCAGGACGCTCCGGATCAGAATGCTCTGGATCTCATTCCCACTACTCCCATCACTAGTTCTAATGTGGTGGTTGAGAAGGATTCCCCCGCAGGAAATAAGAGGACCCGACAAGCCGTTGCAAAGGTGCCTATCTCTAGACTGTCCAAAAACCCCTTGAACTCATCCTCACATATAGAGAAAACGCAGGACGACGAAGAGACTAGCAAGAGAAGGAGGACACGGAGCTCCGGGTCAAGTGAGCTAGAAGCAGGTTTGCCTGAGAAAACTCCTCTCTGCCGAGTTTTCAAGGCTTGAGTTTCGCCTACCCCTTCACATCCTTTGGCCGGAAAAATCAGGCCTGAGCTGAGTCGTCCTTTTCATTCTGATTCTCCCAATTCCGACTCATCCCATTTCAGCGGGGCCAGCGAGTTTTCCATTAACTCTGGGTAAGCTAGCTTTACAACCTTTCATCACTATAATATTTAATTATGCAATCCGGCTTATGATTCCGTTTTCATTGCAGAGCCCAAGCTGTGTTGAAGCTTAACCCCATCTCAACTGCTTCTCCTGCTTTGAATCTTGAGGAGAGGGACTTTGGAGAAGAAGAGGATGAAGCGGCTGCTCGATCGCCGGGTCATGTTGATGATCTCGCACAAACCACTGAACAAGAGGTGAATCCGGTTGATGACACACCGGATAATGATCCTCCGGTTGAAGATATGGCTGTTTCGGACCCGAACATAGTCATAACCGGCTCCCAAGCTGCCCAGGTTGTTAGAACCTCCACTGTGCTTTCCAAAGTTGCAGAAGATTTGAAGGCAAAGCCATAGGAAAAGACAGCTCCCACCAACCTGAACATCGAAGGCCAGGAATTTGATACCCTGGCTCGAGAACTTTCTGAGAACCGACGCCGCACAGATGGGATCATAGAGTTTCTGAAGAACAAATATGAGGTAACTATAACCTGTAGCCCTCAATCTTCCAGTTTATATCCGTAAAATGAACTTGAAGATTTATCACTATATGTTTTGAGCTGAAATGTTGTAGCCTCCAAGGGCCGGTTTACAAATTTATTGTGAACCGAGACTTATTCTGCTTTTATACTTAGCCATTGAATTTCAAACTGAAATAGTGTAGCCCCCAAGTGCCGGGTTGCTAGCCTACAGCTACTCGGGACTTAATCATAGCTGATAACCCACCTTTTGAAACTGAAATAGTGTAGCCCCCAAGTGTCGGGTTGCAAGCCTACAGCTACTCGGGACTATTATCTGGAATAGGCTAGACATTCTCGCAAGCTCGCAATATTCCGGGTTATGTTTTTAGAAACCGGAATTTCCTCAAGTTATAATTGGAATATGATGATAACTTGTTTTATGTAACTAATAATTTTGCAGACTCTTGAATCTTCCTCGCAAAAGGAGATTTCAAATTTGAAGAACCTGCTAGCACAAGAGGCTCAGAAAACTGAAGAGGCCAGGACCCGGCAGCAAGAGTTGGAGAATCAAGCTACTGAGGAGGCCAAAACTTGGTCTGTTCTCTAGCAGGATTTTTAGAACTGGGAAAAGGCTCTTATTGCAAGAGCAGAAAATGCTGAGAAGGAGTTAGATGAAACCCGGAGCAGCTTTACCAAGGTGAAGGACATGCTAGGAGAGATCACATGCAGTGTGTTTGGTAAGTTTGCTCCACATGGATCACATTTATGCCCTGCTTTTCCGGTTCATGATATCCTTTTGCCTCGTTATAATTATTCTGTTTCTGATCAAAGTGTTCTGGTAATTGGCAGGAAGAATGCACGACAATAACCTCCAGCTTGCTGACCTAAAATTGAAGGCTCTATTCACCTTGATCCGACACCTGTATGTTGGAGGAGGAGAATGCATTAAGGTTGTGAGGAACTGGGACAACGCCCCCAAGAGACTCCATGAGATGCTTGTGGAACTAACTCAGATTCCACAATGGACACAGGAACACAAAATGTCATCCTGCCGTCGTGGAGCCATCAAGCTCATGTCCCTGGCCAAAGCGTATCACCCGGAATTGAATCTGGATCTCCTTGTGAAAGGTTTCCCAGAGTATTGGGCAGACAAGACCAAGTATGAGAGGAAGGACTTTGCCAATATCGAAAAGGAGTGCCGGTAACAAGCTTGCACCATCGCAAAAAAGGTGAAGCTGAAGGAAATTTATCCGGGTTACACTTCCTCGGGTGAGCGCAAAATGGCCTTCTCTCCTCAAGTTGTAGCTACCGTCCGCCAAGCGCCGCAGAAGAGCCGGCTTTCTGTAGCCTCTTCATCTGGTGCGCCTCAATCTGTTAATCCTTTAGTTTCTTCTCCACCGCGCCCTTTATATGAATCGGAGGATACCAATGATGCTTTGGTTCAGTTGGAGTGGAAGTACGTTTCGGTTGCTGATCTTGAAGAAGCAGAAAATATCCAAGTAGACGATGAAGATCACCCGGAGGCTCAAGACCCGGATTTTGGCGCCGGTTTAGAAGATGCTCAACAGAAAGGAAAATCTGTTGCCCAGTAAACATTTGGTTTCTGCAATAATAATTCAACCCGGATGGGTTTGTAATAGGCTAGATAAACTGTTTTATTTCTAGCTCTAGTTTTTGAAAGTGCACATGTGCACTTATGCTACATTTGGTATGTAATAACTCGGTTTTCTTGCTAAGTTATGCAAAAATTTCCGGTTACCTATTTCTGCAACACCTTTGATTTGTGTTCGAAGCTTTTTTTTGACTTGGTTTTTCTTTGCTTTCTAGCTCAGTCGGTTTTTTGCATGACTTATTCTAGTGTTTGCAACTCTGGCAAGTTCAGGGTCATAGTAACCCGGTTTTGCCGGGTTATAACATGATTGACTCAACAAGGTTTAAACATCTAGGTCATAAAATTGCGTGTAACCACTAACTGGCAGGCAAGTATAACCAATATAGTTTTGCGCATGCCAGATTCTTGAGATATAGACTTTGCTCTAGCATGAGCCCCAAGTAATCATATATGAAAAAAAAATTAACTTTCTAGAATAATGATAATTTCCTGGAACAAATCTCAATAACTCAGATTTGTCAAGTCTGCCTTTTATTGCCAATATAACATAGTGATTACAATGATCCTACGTATAATATGGTCTCAACTGGGCTATGTTCCATGGTCTTCCAGTTTCTTCCTCAGATGTTCGTGATTTAGCAGCATCACGCATATCAATGAGGTAATATGACCCATTGTGTAGTTGCTTGCTTACTACAAACGGTCCTTCCCATGGTGGACTTAGCTTGTGGATCCCATCCTTTTTCTGGACCAGGCGTAACACTAAGTCCCCTTCCTGAAAACTTCGAGTTTTAACCCTACGGGTATGATAGCGGCGCAAGTCCTGCTGATATATGGCTGACCTGGATGCTGCGAGGTTACGTGCTTCTTCCAAAGCATCAAGCGAGTCTTGATGAGCTATCTCATTCTGGGTTTCCACATAAGCAACCACTCTTGGTGAATCATGACAAATATCACTTGGCAAAACCGCCTCAGCCCCATAAACCAGAAAAAACGGTGTGTAACCTGTTGATCTGTTTGTGGTAGTTCTTTTGCTCCATAAAACATCAAGTAACTCTTCGACCCAACACCCAACAGTTTTTTCTAATGGAACCTAGAGTCTAGGTTTGATACCTTTTAGTAATTCCTGGTTAGCTCGCTCTGCTTGTCCATTAGACTGTGGATGTGCCACTAAAGCAAGGTCAAGTCGTATATGGTTCTGTTCACAAAACTTCTGCATTGCTCCTTCTGACAAATTCGTCCCGTTGTCTATTATAATGCTATGTGGGTAACCAAACCTGAAAATCAGTTTTTTTTTCAAGAACTTGACTGTTGTAACCGCGTCACATTTACTGATTGGTTCTGCTTCTACCCACTTTGTAAACTTGTCAACTGCCACCAATAGATGAGTCTTCTTATAAGACGACTGTTTGAAAGGGCCTACCATGTCAAACCCCCAGAATGCAAAAGGCCAAGTTATGGGAATCATGCGCAGATCCTGAGCTGGCATGTGATCCTGCCTTGCATATCTCTAACATCCTTCACATGTTCTCACTATTTGTTATGCATCAGCATTTGGAGTTAACCAGAAAAATCCATGTCTAAAATCCTTATTAACCAAAGATCTGGAACTTGCATGGTGGCCGCAATATCCTGAGTGGATTTCCTTCAAAATCTGACACCCTTCTTCCGGGGAGACACATCTCCGAAAGATTCCAGTCGCGCTTCGCTTATATAACTCACCATTGATTTGTATATGACTTCGACCTTATTATAACCCGACGAGCGATAACCTCGTTCTGCGGGAGCTCGCCCCTCGTAAGATACGCCAGATATGGTTCGGTCCACTCTGGGATTGTATGCAAGGCGGCTACCAATTCCGACTCACGATCTCGGTTTGCCAGGTCTTCCTCTGTTGGAATTTTAACTGACGGGCTATGAATTTCATCCAGAAAAACGTTGGGTGGAACTTGTTTTTTTGGGAACCTAGACGAGAAAATGCATCAGCTGCTTCCTTGAGACGTCAATCAATATGATCGAGGTGATGTCCTTGGAAATGTCTAGCTAGCTGGGTAACTGCTCGCCTATAGGATGCCATAACTGGGTGTTTAGAATCCCAGGTTCCTGTAAATTGTTGAGAAACAAGGTCTGAATCACCCAAGAATCAAATCTAGGTTATACTCATCTCTTTCGCAATTCAAAGCCCATGAAGCAAAGCTTCATATTCTGCCGCATTATTAGTGCATTTAAATGAAATTTGTAAGACATATCAAAACTTATCACCTCTTGGGGATGTTAATACCACACCATCTCCTGAGCCTTCCAATTGTCGTGACCCATCGAAATGCATCGTCCAGTATTTAGTGTCTCGTTTATCTGGCGGAACTTGTAATTGTGTCTTGTCATTTATGATTTCGATCAGGGCTTGTGACTTTATTGCGGTTCTTGGCTCATATTTAATATGATACAGCCCCATCTCAATAGCCCACTTTGCAACTCTCCCTATTGCTTCTCTATTCTGAATAATATCAGACGAAGGTGCTGAACTGACCACAAGTAATGGGATGTTCCTGAAAATAATGTTTCAATTTACGACTAGCCATGAACACCCCAAAAACCAGTTTCGCTTAGACTCTGTCAGGACCTCACTCACATAGTAAACCGGCCGCTGGACAAGACCTTCTTTTCCTTCCAGTTTACGTTCCACAACCACAACCGCACTTAAAACCCTGTTATTTGCCGCAATATATAATAACATGGGCTATTTCTTTAGAGGTGCAGCCAATATAGGTGCGTTGGAAAATTGTTTTTTCAAGGCCTCCAATGCCTCATCAGCTTCTTGATTCCACACAAAGGTGCCAGTTTTCTTCAAGAGTCGGTATAAAGGTATGGCCTTTTCGCCCAGACTGCTTATAAACCGGCTCAAGGCAGCAACGCAACCTGTCAACTTCTGAACGTCCTTCAGGCAAACCGGTTTTGTCAGGTTATGTATGGCCTGAATTGTTTCCGGGTTTGCTTCAGTTCCTCTCTCTGAAATAATGAAACCCAGTAATTTTCCAGCTGGTACTCCAAATACACATTTTGTTGGATTGAGCTTCATCTGATATCTGCGTAAACTGGCAAACGTTTCCTCCAGGTCTGAGATCAAAGTGTCACCTTTTTGGGATTTGACCACTATGTCATCCACATAAGCATGCACGTTTCGTCCGATCTGGCTTTCCAAACAATTCTGGATACACCTTTGATAAGTTGCTCCTGCATTTTTCAGTCCGAAGGTCATTGGCGTATAACAGAATGCTCCAAAGGGTGTAATGAATGAGGTCTTCTCTTGATCCTCCTCCTTCATTTTGATTTGATGATAACCTGAGTAAGCATCCAGGAAACATAGCAAGTCGCAACCAGCCGTAGAGTCTATAATCTGATCGATACGGGGTCAGGCGAACGGATCTTTAGGACATGCTTTGTTCAAATCTGTGTAATCTATGCATATTCTCCAGGTTCCGTTCTTGTTTAGGACGAGAACTGGATTGGCTAACCACTTTGGGTGTAACACTTCTACTATGAACCCTGCTGCGAGAAGCCTAGCTATCTCCTCTCCAATTGCTTTCCTCCTCTCATCATTGAAACGACGGAGGAACTAACGAATAGGTTTCAAGTTAGGATCCACACTCAAACTGTGCTCAACAAGTTCCCTTGGAACACCTGGCATGTCAGAAGGTTTCCATGCAAAGATGTCCCAATTCTCATGGAGGAACTTGATGAGCGCGCTTTCCTATTTATCCGTCACGTGAGCCCCCACGCTGAACTGCTTAGATGAGTCACCGGGGGTAAAGTCCACCAGCTTGGTGTCTTGAGCAGACTTAAATTTTAACTTGGAATCAACTGATGGTTTCTTGAGCGAGATCATGTCCTCTGGATCAACTTGCAGCTTATACAATTTTAACTCCTCTTCTGCACAAGCGGTCTCTGCGTAAGTTGCATCACCTTCCTCACACTCTAAAGCTATGTCTATGTCACCGTTGGCAGTAATATTTCCATGGGGACTTGGCATCTTCAGCTTGAGGTAAACGTAGTAGGGTCTTGCCATAAACTTGGCATAAGCTGGCCGTCCGAATAAAGCGTGGTACAGGTTTTTGAATTTGACCACTTCAAATGCTAACATCTCTGTCCTATAATTTTCAAATACTCGAAAAGCAACTTCAAGATATATTTTTATGATAGGTTGTGCGGACTTACCAGGTACGATCCCATGAAACACAGTTGATGATGGATGGAATTGTTTCTCTTGCAGGTTCATCCTCTTGAACGTACCATAGTAAAGTATGTTTATACTACTTCCTCCACCCATCAACACTTTGTCTAACTTATATCCTCCAACTTGTGGAGCCACAACCAGAGCCACGCCTCTCGGATTATCAACTCGTGGAGGATGATCTGCCCGACTCCAGGTTATGGGTTGTTCTGACCAATTGAGCCACCTAGGGACAGCAGGAGCTACTGTGTTGACTGCACGCTTTTGCACCTTTCGTTCTCTCCTCGATGAACTGGTAGTAAATACATGATATTGGCCTGAGCTTAATTGCTTCAGATTTGTTTGAAATCCATAATTTCCTCCTTGGTGACTGCCACCTGGGTTACTTCCCTGGTTACCCTGACCATGATGACCCGGATATGATTTCCAGGTCCAGAATTGCCAGGTCCCGGATGTCCACCTCCCATGTTACCTGGTCCATAGTTATTATTTCCACTAGGTCTGAAGCCCTGCATAATGAAACAATTTCCCCAAGAATGATTTGCTAACTTTCCGGTTTTGCTGTGTCGGGGTCATGGTCCTTTCAGAGCCTACTGGGCCTGTGCAAAGCTGTTTGGTTGAAAATTTTGATTTCCTCTGAAATTGTTACCCTGACGCTGGTTTCTGTAACCTGTATTTGTATTTGCCACCAGATCCGAGGTTCCTTCCCCGTTTTTGCGCTTGTTATTACTCTGGTTCTGAGGGTTGTAGTTGCTCTGATTCGGGTTTTGGCTGCCCTTGGTCCCAGTTTTCTTTCCCTTTGCAGACTTCTCATCATCCGAGTCCGCATCCTTTGTTTTTTGAGACTCCGCATACTTGGTCATGGCATCCATCAGCCTGCTCATATCACTCACGTATCGCTTGATGCATCCCAACTTATGCTTCAACGGGTCAAATATGCAATTTCTCTCTAATGCTATGACTACTCGCTGGGCAGTGAGTCCGACAGATGAATGAATAATTTCCACGACGTGCCGAGACCAGTGTTGGGCAGACTCCCTTCCTTCTGAACACAGTTCTCCAAGTCTGTAATAGTCGTCGGACGTTTACATGTTCCCTAGAAATTTTTGATGAACTGATCCTTCAACTCTTGCCAACTATTGATTGAATTTGCGGGCAAGTTTTTTAACCAGGATTTTGCAGGCCCTTCTAACATCACGCTCAAGTACCGCGCGCATGCCGCGTCACTTACTTCCAATATCTCCATGGCCATCTCGTACCCTTCTATCTAGTCTGCAGGATCCATGTCTGGTGTATAGTTTACAACTCTGCGAGGTCCTTTAAAATCGGCTGGTATTCTCTCGTTCCTGATTGCCGGACCAAGGCATTGAATTCTAATTCTACGAGACCCAACAAGAGCTGGGTTCGAGACTTCATTATGAACTAGAATTTGAACATGACTCGGATTTCTGTTTTCTAGTTCCTCAACTCTATGTACTGTATTTAAAACCCTAGGTGCAATGGACACAGTCTGCCTGGGTGGAATAGGTTGCTGCCGGTTTGCATTACTAGAGCCAGCTGGGACCGGTGAATTTCCATGATGACTTCTTGGCAAAGAGTTCCTGCTATTGTAGGGAGTTGAATGTATCCTTTCCTGGTTACTATACTTCATCTGCTGAACCACTGCTGTTTGTAACATCTCAATCTCCCTCCGGGCATCAATTCCAATAGGATCATTGGGGTTGACTGGAATCCGCGCCAGACTATTTGTGACTGCCCAAATGTTATCCATTGGATTGTTGAAATGACCTGGCGGCGTATGAAACCTTTCCTGTAGGGGTTGTTCCTGGACTGGAGCGGGATTCGGGTTACCATGCAGCTGGATAGGTGGTTGAAAACGCGCCGGATGAACTGCAACGGGGGCAACTGGCGGGTTCATTGGGTGAACCGGGCCAACAAGGTTAGGTACCCCGGGTGTCCCAACCGGGGACGCGAATAGATTCTGAAGGTTGGTTGGTCCTAGTCCCGCGCCAAATTCATTATTCGGCCAGGTATGATAACACATGTTCTGTACTGAAGCTAGCTCCCTCTGTCTGAAGTGCAGATGAATCCCTTCACTTTCCAGACGTGTTGCTTCCTCCAAGACCTCTGACCGAGCTTTGTTTATACATATTACCTCCTTCTCGATCTCCCGATAGGCGCGACTTATTTCCTGTCGAAGCCTCTCAATCTCTGCGTTACGCTGCACCAAGTTCTCCGGGGTGATCGGAGTAGCCAAGACTTTATACAATGAATCCATCGCGGCTATCAGCTCAGGCCTTGGGTTATACGGTGCGGGCTCTATTAAGTCAATCACTATTTTTGTTGGCCCAGATTTCGCCGGCCCAGGTCCTGTTGGAGGCGCTGCTGTCGGCCCGACTGGGGCTACCGTTGGTGCAGTAAGTGTTGTCCCTAAAACACCCGGTCCTCTTGGAACCGGATTTGAAGTTGAAACAGTATCTATAATTAAATTCCCACTGGCGTCATACCTGGGCTCCGTAGGTCGTGCTGGTCTAGCATGTAAACAGTTGCATGATGAGTTGTTTCCGTTAGACTCTTCAAATTTGGTTCAAGGTTTCCCGCAACCTATCTTTAAAGAGCTGGTGGATGGATCATGTTTCATCACGGTTATCATTGTTTCCAACTGAAGATTCACCATCAGAATGTATCATCGTGGCTTCCTGATACGTCTCCAATGTATCTATAATTTCTGATGCTCCATGATCATATTATGCCACTTGCTACATGTTTTCTCCCTTCTTTATAGCATTTTTATACGTTTTCCGGGACTAACCTATTAACAAGATGCCAAGTGCCAGTTCCCTGTTTTCTGCTGTTTTTGTCGTGGGATAATCACGGCAGACGTTACCAGGGGTAACTTATCTTGGGGCAATTCGACTCTGGTGTTTGGGAGAGGGTTTAGCTCAGGGGAAATCATGCTATCAATCGATCTGGCAGCTCTGGCAATCAAGTCGCCGAGTCTCCGATCTAGGGTTACAATTATCAACTCTCGTATTACAGGGATACTCGAATAACTGGTGAAGCTCTCTTTTCCTAACCCTAGGAGCCGGCTTATATCTTACCCGGCCCCCTGGCTTCCCATACAAGGCACACCCGGAATCCTACCCGGAAACCGCACACGAACCCTAAGTTTCCTAACAGTAACCCCAAAGGCCAGGTTACTAGGCCTACGTTCCTTCTTGGGCCTTCTAGAAACTCTTCTTCCTTAAGCCGGGTCTTGCGCGATTCCCTTTGGGTTGGGTTTCACCTTGGCGTTAGCCTACCGGGTTATCATCCCTCCATCAGTAGTCCCCAGAATAGCTTGGGCTTCTCGGGATCAACCATGAAGCGCACGCTATTCCCTGCAAAACAATAAATACACAAATTCCTAGAATACCGGGTTAGAATGCTTCGATAACAGCTAGGCCTTGCTCTGTAGGGGGTCCATATAGTAACCCGGTTTTTCCCTGAATAAAACATTAGTTTCTAGGGTCAACACTCCGAGAAACTGTGACAAGACCCGGACCCGCTCCACTGCCAATCAATCTGGATATTACGCTCGCAATCCATTTCAATCCCCTTCCGGATATCTCGCAACGGGCGTTTTAATGCTTATCCCACAATATCCGGCCGACCGATATTTTTCCGAAATTTTAGCTCTCGCCGCCTAAACCTAGGTCACTTCCCCCCCGCACCTATAAATAGGCACCCAAGGGTCACACTTTAGATCTGGCTCTCATTTCTCATCTTCCTCCTTTATCTCTTCGCATCCACTCCTCCTTGGCGCTTGCGACCTCGAGCTCGAGCCCGTACCAGCAGCGCCGATGCGCCGCCCGCGAGCGCACCACCGGAATCACGCCGCCGCCGCCCGGCTGCCACTGCTCGCACCAGTCACGCCGTCGTCGATCTTTAGTTCTCCACCACCGCGCCCTCAAGCAACCCACCGGAGATCCCAAGGAGCCG
The DNA here is from genome assembly GCA_028641055.1 of Alopecurus myosuroides. Lineage (NCBI taxonomy): Eukaryota > Viridiplantae > Streptophyta > Magnoliopsida > Poales > Poaceae > Alopecurus > Alopecurus myosuroides. Next base: position 335,859,583 of record CM054058.1, read on the forward strand.
CCGCCGTCAAGCCATCCGCCGCCGCCGCGTGCCTACCTCGATTCAACCGGTGAGTTCCTCAATTCCTTGGATTTCAAATCCCGATTCCACGGTTAGATTAGATCTAGGCTTCACTTTCTAGTTCTCCACTATTCCCAACTAGCTGAGCATGCCTAATCCCGTACCTTCCACACCCTGCGCCTAGCTAATCCCACATTCACGCCTTTCAACACCTTTCCTTGTTTGCAATCGCACAATTTTCCTCTGCACGTTCTTGATAAGATCCAATCTGCTAAATTTTTTGCAAGTACTTCTCGTTAAGTCGGATAACTGTAATTTCCGGGTCTCCCGATATGTATACTCTGCATTTGCCTCTTTTTTAGATCTACACTTATGGCTCCTAAAGCCAGCGCTAAGCTGAAGGGGAAACACCCGGCTGGCAAGCAAAAGCCGAGTCAAGCGATCTCTGCCAACTGGGCAAGATCGACTGTGACAAAAGCTAAGCTCGACGAGCTCGCGGAGTGGGTGTTCTTCCCACCCAGGAGGAGATCCACTGGAGGATACCCAAAGAGGAAACTCGGCCATCTCCGGGTCTTGACGAAGTGGTAGTTTTTGTCGAACACGTGATCCGGGGTTTCCGCCCCCCGGGTCACCCTTTCTTCCGTGAGCTTCTGGACCACTACAAGCTCCGGGTATTTGACATTGGCCCCAACTCTATGCTCAACATTACTCACTACATAGTTCTGTGTGAATCATACCCGTGCATTCCGCCAAATTTAGCTCTTTTCCTTGAACTCTTTCAATGCAAGCCGTGCCGAGAGAGCGGCGATTGGGCCCTCCTAGTCTGTGGAGGGGTCTCCATCCAGAGGCGGAAAAATTCCCTCATGCCGACTCTGAACCTCAGTTCCCACGTCAAACATTGGCAGAAAACTTATTTTTATTGCCAAGACACCTCTTCAGCCGGGGAAAAGCCATTGCCGGGTTTCACCGATAACCTCCTCGATCTTTCCGATAATCTCAACTCTTTCGCCTCTGAGGCCGAGAGGCAGTCTATCCAGCCTCTCCTCAATAAACTTGCTGTACTCTCGGCCCAAGGTCTTCTTGGGCTCAATCTAATCAAAACCTGGGTAAGTTGCCGGATCCAACCCAATAGCATCCGGCCCAAACTCATGTGCAGCTATTCTGGGCACGTTACCGATTCTCTCCGTTACTCGGAGAAGAATTACCCGGCCTCGGACGCAAAAAAGATCATGAAAAATTTCTTAGCCGAGAAGCCGAAGGTGATCCGGAATATAGCCGGCTTAGACCCTTTCACACGCGATAACCCGGCCCTAGCAGTAAGAACCGGTTATCACTCCTTTACCCGACTGACACTTGTAACAACCCTACTTTTTGTGTAATAAAGAGAGGTGTTGAGTACATGGCATGCATGCATGAAAAATGGACCAAAATTTTGCTTTTAAAAATCTAATCAGAGAATTGTCAGTAAATCACTTAATCTTGTTTCAAACAAAATTGTTCTACAAAGTTTTTCAAATGGAACCAACTATATGCTAAAAAGATGGCAAATTTGAAGAGCTTTCCAACAACTATTTTTGTGCAATTTTTACTTCACAAAAAGGCCCTCAAATATCTGTTTTGGTCCTCTTTTAAAATCTCCAAGGACCTCTCTGTAGTTTCTCAGTCTTCTCAGGGGGTTATCCGCGAAAACCCCTTTTTATCGTCTTCCTCCTTTGTCTCCGGCCAGGGAGGCAGCCGCCGCCGTGCGCCACCTCCTCCTTCCCTCCTCGTTGACGTGGAGGCCCCCTGAGGCCTCAAGGAGACGTACAGATCGCTCCCTGCCCGCAGAAACCCCCCCTCGCTGTCCCTCCTCTCCCTCTGTTTCTCTCCGCCGCCCGAGAACCACCGCCGCCATCGATCCGTTGTCGCCGGCGTCCCGCCGCCTCCCCTCCTTCCCCGAGAGGCTCTTTAGAAGCGCGCCGCCCTCCTCCTTCACCTCGAGCAGGCACGGCCGCCGGGATGGCCTAGCGCCCGCGAATCGCCTCCTCCTTCTTCCTCTCCGGCCGCCGGAAGACCTCCATCGCGCCGCCGTTTCCTCTCTTCCCTGGCCTTGCCGACCGCCTCGTTGAGCTCACGGTGAGCTAACCTCCCTCCCTACCCCCTCCGTTGCCCTTATTCCGTTCGGAAACGTCGAAACCGCCGGAGTCCGTCGACCCCCACCGCCGCTCGTCGTCAAACCTTGCCGCCGTTGCTTCCCCGGAAGCGACACCAGCCTCCCCGGGTTCCCCTCGATGAGAGGAAGCCCGTGGGCCAAACGGCACATCCGGAGACCGCCGGAATCGCCGCCGGCGCGGGCATCTGTCACCGGCCGGCCACCGCGTGAGGTCACGGTGACGTCACCGTGACGTCACCTGCCCACGTGGCGCGCCAAGTGGCAGTTTCTGTCCCCTTTTGAACTGAACAGTGGGCCCCATTTGTTAAATAGAAAACAAAAAATAAAATGATTTTGGAAATTAAATAACTTGTAAATTATAACTCCAAAAATTATGAAAAAATATGCAATGTGTTCCTAAAAATGTAAGCTATTTATCTATGCCACTTTCATACATGTTTGGTAAGGTTTAAAATGAGGCCACTTTTATAGTTTACATTTAATTCATTTAAATATTGAAAATAAAGTTTTTATTCAATAAAAATAGAAAATTAAGTGTAATATACCATTTTGATCAGTGAAACAAATGCAATCCAACTATGAGGTTTATAAAGTCATTTGAGCATCTTAGCTTGGTCACATCTCTAGTTTAGGGTTTTCTCCCCCTCCGGTGTTCGTCGTTTACGGCGTAAAACCCTAGCTTCCTGTTCTATCCTTTAAACTTCGTTTCAATTGCATTGTTTTACTCATGCATACATTTTGTGCATTGCATGGTCGTAAGGTATTGATTGTTTGCCTTCTTTCCGGTGTTGCTCGCTATCGGTAGACCGAGATCCGGAGGTCGACCCAGCTTTCTACGACAACCCAAGCTCTACTTTCGACGAGCAAGGCAAGCACCACCTCATGGCTAACCCATGTTTTGAGTCTTTTCAACCTCTCATTCATGCATACGTTTCAACTTAGTTTTGAGTCGGTTAGAGTAAACCTATCCACTGCATGACCCCTCCCTCACATGTCACCTTCATACCTGTTTACCCTCCTAGTATGACTAGGGTTGTTTGAGTATCGTAGAGCCTTGTGTGTTATGCTTAGCCATGCTTAGTGTTCTGATCTACTTCATCCGGTTGATGATTTGGATCATCTCGATAACCTTGTATGTTGTTATATTTGTGAGTACTGAGCATATGAAACTGACTAAGGCTAGCACGGGAGGCCACTTGGGTAGTGGTTATTCGTTCCGTACTCGCCAACCCTAGGATTTAAGGTCTCGCCGCGGAAGCCAAGACTGAGCGTGCAGCCACACGTGGGCCAATGAACCCCGCTCGGCTAACTAACTTGTTTGATCACTTCCATGGGTCACATAGTTTGAGCTTTCCATTTGCGGGTGTGTCATAAAAGGTTTTGGAGAAAACTAGGGCGTGACCGGGACCAGTGATGGACGTACACGGATCTTGTCCCGACTCACAGAACAGGTGCCGTCAGGAGGTGGCCAACTCCCTGTTGATGGGGTGGCCTGTTTGGGTTGACTCATGGAAAGGGTTAAGCAAGGTAAAGGCCGTGGTCGACCACACTCTGCCGCGCTCTTAGAGAGGAGCGTTACCGCGTGGCACTAAGAGTCGGTCGATACGTGCGGGTAAAGTGTACCACCCTGCAGGGATAAATCTTTCGGAAAGCCGTGTCCACGGTTATGGACAACTTGGTGAAAGTCACGGGGTCATAGATAACTCTAACGGAATGACTAAAACTTGCTGACAATGAATGAAGGATGCCTCCTCGACTACGTCGAGAGGGGTGATTCTTATAGCATAAGGTAATCTGGGGATGAGAAAGTACTTGGTGGACTAAAGAACATGATGTTCTCAGTGGTTGAGTAGATTCGTCCTCAGTTTTAGAAATGCTCTATTACACGTGCTTTTCTTCCTCAACTTCGGAAAACAAATTTGGCTTTATGCAAAGAACCTTAAAAGCCAAGTCTTGCTGAGTACCTTTTGTACTCAACCTTGCCTCGTTGTTGTTTTGTTTCAGACTTCGGTGATGCAGCTGAAGAGGGGTTCTACCTCGACGTCGATGAGTAGTTAGGGGTTCCCAGGCAGCAGGCTGGGATCTGTAGTATGGGTTTGGCTATGTTGCTTATGTTTCGGACTCTTAGTCCTTTTGCTCTTGTTGTATAGCAACATCTTTGCTTTCGCTGCTTGTTGTAATGTTGGGTTGCTTGACCTATGTTGGTCCTGTAACCTCTGCGTGTAAGCTACTCTAGTATGCCTTGTTTAATACAACTTTCATGTCTAGAGTACTGCTTTCATCGATTGTTGGTCTCGAGCCCGTTGTTATACAGTTTTGGCTATGCCTGCATAGTTGTCGCAGTCGAGGGGCTGTGGAGCCGATGATCCATGTCCGAGCCCGCCTGCCGGAGATATCCGGCCTGGGGCGAGGTAACCCCAGTAACCCTCGATTGTTGTTGCACTTTCTGGACACATAGCAGCTCTATATAACTTTGGTCCCGTTCCTTCAGTTTCATCCGACTCGTGGACGCTTGGGTATGCATATCTGGTTATGACTAGCATGGACACAAGGAGTAGTAGACCGGGGATCCGGACTACGTGCCGATGAATCCGGTCTGCCTGCCGTTGTTTGTTGCGGCCGGGGCTGGTAACCCCGAAGCCCTTGTGGGTCCATTTCTAGGAGCACATGACAGTTTGTATATCTCTGGGTCCGGGGTCCGACAGGTCTTGGTATCAGAGCAGGACTGCCTGCAGGAAACCCTTGCCGTTGGTCGATGTTGAGTCTAGAACTTGTGAAAACTATTTTTGAAAAGACAAAATGAGTTATGAAAACCCTCTTAGGATTCTTTTTGCTCCTTACCTGTTATCGCTCCAACTCTGAGTCACCGTATCTCATTTGTTTCTGTGTGTTGTTTCCTTGTTGTTGTCTCAAAAGTTAGGAGTAAAACCGTTGGGTGTTTTCTTCCGAGTACTATGTCTCAGGTTGTTATAGTTCCAAATTCAATCCATTTCTTCATGTCTTTTGACATCTTGAAAATGTCTTTGTTTCAGATGCCTTCTGGTCAGGTTGTTCGACATACACTATGCCTTGGAGTTCCAGGTTTTCCTCATCTCTTAGCCTCAGCCTGTGCAAACATAGGAGCCCCTTGGTACCCTGTGTACACGGTGTATGAGGAGTACCGTGACTTCCACCAGACCCAGTACTTGTGTGGTGTCCGTCTCCCACAGCTAGATGGCACCATCATTCCTGCTGAGCATTATGCTGAGGGTATTGGTTTCACCATTGAGATGGCTGTGCAGGATGCTGCACGGCACTGTCTTAATGAGCTTCGTTACCACTATCCAGATCACGAGCATAGCTCCTTCCGTTACTGCCCTGGTTCTGATGCTACTCTTGAGGGGTGTTACACTCACACCTTTGCTGATTCCTCCAAGGAGGAGGATCTTACACTTAGGTGCACCGTTGATCTTCTAGCTGCTTATGCTCGTCGCGAGCGTGTGATAAGGGGTGGCCCAATCTTCTCAGTGAACTCACAGATAACTTCTGTATGATAACTAGCGCGCCACTAAGAACTCTCCGGCTGATCCCTGATGCCAATGCAAAAGATAGCAACCCAATGGATATTCTCAACTCCACACTCTTGCACAAGTAATCCACCGACTACAAGTGGTACTGTACCGTCTTATTCCCAGTGGAACAGCAGGTATCACGTAAGGTTTGCAGATGAACTTCCAGATGAAAGGCTTACAAGCTGTTTCAATCTAGAGGTCTAGGGTTTTTGGATTTAACGTAGTCTGATTGATCCACACGCAGGTGGCCAACATATATAGGTGGAGGGGGTGCGGCCACAAGGTATCCTTGCGCAAGCAACCCTCTCCCCACCAGGACTAGGACTCCTACTAGGACTAGAACTCACAATTATGGATACAAACCGATTCCCACACAAGGAATTCAGCCACTTTGGTTATGGAAACCAAACCTAACACTAATATGGCGCATTGATCTTCTATGTGGGCGCCCTCCTCTTGCTTGTCCATCAATGAGTGCATTTCACCTTGTGGAGGCACTCATCCCCTTGTGAAATAATAATTGCAATGCTTGTTTTCACCATCCTTAGCACTTGATCACCATCTCCTCTTCTAGCTCATCTCCATCCATGTGTATCTTCTCTCCATGATATCCATTAATGTTTGTGTTATCAATAAACCTAAGAACACATAGATGCAATGATTTAGGTAGTATAAAGTTCTCACAATTATAAACATTATACTCAAGTAGGAGTGAATTCACCTGTTGTTGAAGTAGCTTGGTTCTTGATCTTGTCATTGGACCAATTCTAACTTCATTAGCTTTGATTGGAGGATCTTCATGTTCAACAATAGGTGAAGAGCTAGGGATGTCCTCATCATCCTCCCCCTCTTGAAAAGGCATCGACCTCGATGCTAAATCATCTCCATGGTAAGGTGTCAAATCAGCCACATTAAAAGAATTACTAACACCAAACTCATCAATTGGGATGTCAATCTTGTATGCATTATCATTGATCCTTGAAATAACTTTGTAAGGACCAGCTCCTCTAGGCATCAACTTGGACTTTCTCAATGTGGGAAATCTATCTTTTCTAAAGTGCACCCACACCATGTCTCCTGGCCGAAATATAAGCTCCTTCCTTTTCTTGTTTACTCTTTCAGCCACATGTTTTCCTTTCTTCTCAATGGCCTCTTTTGTTTTCTCATGAATCTTCTTCACAAAATCAGCCCTCTTTGATGCCTCCATATTAACTCTCTCATATAATGGAAGTGGTAATAAATCAAGAGGAGTAATAGGCTTGAAACCATACACCACCTCAAAAGGACATAATTGAGTAGTTGAATGCACAGCTCTATTGTATGCAAATTCCACATGGGGCAAACACTCCTCCCACTCCTTCAAATTCTTCTTGATCATACCTCTTAGCAATGTGGACAATGTTCTATTAACCACCTCGGTTTGTCCATCAGTTTGGGGGTGGCAAGTAGTAGAAATTAATAGCTTAGTGCCAAGCTTACAGCAAAGTGTCTTCCAAAAGTAACTCATGAACTTGACATCTCTATCTGAAACTATAGTCCTTGAAACTCCATGCAATCTCACAATCTCTCTAAAGAACAAATTGGCAATGTGAGAAGCATCATCACTCTTGTGGCATGGAATAAAATGAGCCATCTTTGAAAATCTATCCACAACCACAAAGATAGAATCATGTCCTCCTTTTGTTCTTGGCAGTCCCAACACGAAATCCATGCTAATATCTTCCCATGGTGTACTTGGTGATGGCAATGGTGTATATAATCCATGGGGCTTCAATTTTGATTTGGATTTGTTGCAAGTAATGCATCTTTGCACCAATCTATACACATCTCTTCTCATATGTGCCCAATAGAAATTTCTGCCAACATCAACAATGTTTTCTCTCTTCCAAAGTGTCCCATCAATCCTCCACTATGAGATTCCTGGATCAAAAATAAACGCAAAGAACACTCGGGAATACACAATTTGTTAGCTCTAAACGAGTACCCATCATTTATATGAAATTTTTCCCATGCTTTAGTATTAACACATTTATTAAATGGCATAGAAAATTCATTATCTTCATCATATAAATCTCTAATACCCTCCAAACCCGAAACCTTGATTTCTAAATTTGAGAGTAACATATTTTTCCTTGACAAAGCATCAGCAACTACATTATCCAATCCCTTTTTATGTTTTATAATGTATGGAAAAGATTCAATGAACTCAACCCACTTAGAATGTCTCTTATTCAAATTATTTTGGCACTTTAAAAATTTCAATGCTTCATGATCACTATGTATAATAAATTCTTTAGGCCACAAATAATGTTTCCATACCTCTAAAACTCTCACAAGTGCATATAATTCCTTATCATAAACAGAATAATTTAATTGTGCACCATTCAATTTTTCAGAAAAATAGACAATAGGTTTCTTTTCTTGCATGAGCACACCTCCAATACCTATGCCACTAGCATCACATTCAATCTCAAATTGTTTATCAAAATTTGGAAGCATAAGTAATGGGGCCGAAATCAATTTCTCTTTCAAAGTATCAAAAGCAATGTCTTGAGAAACACCCCATTCAAAATTAACACCCTTTTTAGTTAGATCATTTAAAGGGGCAGAAATTGTACTAAAATTAGGCACAAATCTTCTATAGAAACTAGCAAGCCCATTAAAACTTCTAACTTGACTCACATTAGTGGGAATTGGCCAATTTCGAATGGCTTCAATTTTAGATTGATCAACCTCAATTCCATGCTTAGAAACAACATAACCAAGAAATATAACATTATCTTTGCAAAAAGTGCACTTCTCAAGATTACCATACAATTTATTAGTTCTTAGCACTTGCAAAACTTGTCTAATATGATCCATGTGGTCATGTTCATTGTGGCTATAAATGAGAATATCATCAAAATAAACTACCACAAATCTACCAATAAAGTCTCTCAAAATATGGTTCATTAATCTCATGAAAGTACTAGGTGCATTAGTTAAACCAAAGGGCATTACTAACCACTCATATAAACCAAATTTTGTCTTAAAAGCAGTTTTGCATTCATCTCCCTCTTTCATTCTTATTTGATGGTATCCACTACGCAAATCAATTTTAGAGAAAAGAGTAGCACCACTTAATTCATCTAACATGTCATCTAAACGTGGTATAGGATGACGATAACGAATAGTGATGTTATTAATTGCTCTACAATCTACACACATACGCCAAGTACCATCTTTCTTAGGAACCAAAATAACGGGAACGGCACAAGGAGAAAGACTAACCCGAATATAACCTTTGTCAATAGTTCTTGTACTTGCTTTTGGATCTCCTTTGTTTCTTGTGGATTGGTTCTATAAGGGGCTCGGTTTGGGAGAGATGCTCCCGGGATCAAATCAATTTGATGTTCAATTCCTCTCAATGGTGGCAATCCCGAGGGCACATCTTGTGAAAAAACATCCTCAAAGTCCTGCAAAACATTAGAAACACCAAGAGGAATAGGGGTCATGTCATTAGAAACCAAAATCTCTCCCTTGTGAATAAGCACAATAGGGACTAGTGAAGGATCATCCTTAAATTCCCTCAAATCCTCTTTAGTGGCTAACATGCATAATAGGTTCTCTCTCTTTTTACCACTCGAATTGGTTTTGCTATCACTCCCCATGGCTTGTATTTTTGGTGTTCCCTCATCCCTCTCTTTCTCTTTTTCCACTTTCATAGCAATTTTGGATTGGGACTCATTTACAATTTGTTGTGGAGTCATAGGTCTCAAAATAATTGTCTTCCCATGATGATATAGCTCATAAGTATTTGCTCTTCCTTCATGCTTCACACTTCTATCAAATTGCCAAGGTCTTCCCAATAATAAGTGGCAAACTGTCATGGGCACCACATCTAACTCAATGATATCCTTATAAGGTCCAATTTGGAACTCTACTCTCACCATATGAGAAACCTTCATTTGTCCCGTGCTACTCAACCATTGGATGTGATAAGGAGAAGGATGTGGCATATATTTCAAATTGAGTTTTGCACATAGATCTTTGCTAGCCAAATTTCTGCAACTCCCTCCATCAATGATGACTTTGCAAGCCATGTTGGGGCCAATAACAGCCTTTGTTTGGAATAGATTGCACCTTTGATTTTCAGGACTAGGCACCACTCTCAATGAATTTTGGGTGCAAATAATAGAAGGCATAGTAGTAGCATAAGCATCCAAAGGAGAATCACTCAAATATCCATCATCATCATCAAGATCATTGGGATCAACATCATCACCTGTCTCATACTCATTGTTCTCATTGATAATCATCACTTTTGAATTTGGACAATCCCTCTTGAAGTGCCCTTTTCCTTCACATGTGTGGCATGTAATATCTCTATTCCTTATAGTAGGAGCACTAGAACCCGAGGCACCTGCTGCTGGTTGTGATGTTTTCCTTGTATTAGCCACACTAGGCTCGGTTTTGGATGATGGAGCACCTCGAAAACTTGATGATGGAGGTGGTGGTGGTGGTATACTAGGAGTAGTAGATGATCTCAATGGGAATCTACTCCTTGTTCTAGCTGAATTTTGTGCTTCCTCAAGTAGATGTGATTCGGCCTCTCTAGCATGATGGAGTAGATCATGCATATTAGCATATTGATAATGTCTCACAATGCCCTTGATTCTATAATGTAATCCTGAAAGAAATCTTTGCATTGTTTGCTCTTCTTGCTCTACCACACGGCCTCTTTGCATAATTAATTCCATCTCTTGATAATAAGCATCAACTGTCTTGAGACCTTGCTTCAATTGTTGTAATTTGTCAAATTGTTGCCTTATGTAATTGGGTGGTACAAATCTTTCCCTCATGAGCCTCTTCATGGTGTTCCAAGTAGCAATGGGTAACTCACCATCATTATGTCTCTTTCTCACTAAATTGTCCCACCATCTAAGAGCATATCCATCAAACTCAGAAGATGCCAACTTGATCTTTCTATCCTCATTATAATCATGCAATCTCCATAGCTTCTCAATTTTCAACTCCCAAAGCAAGAATTCTTCCACATCCATAGTATCAAAGCTGAAAGATGGAATAGAAAATTTGGGTTTACCCAATATATCTTCTCTGTTGTCATTAGCATTGGGCAAAGGCACACATCTAGCTCGGCTTTGAAAACCTCCTCTTCCTCTTTCTCCTCTAGCTCCACGGCCAAAATTAGCTTCCTCCTCATTATTTTCATCACTATGGACACTAGCATTGTCATCATCAATAGGTGGCAACCGAGTTTGAATCAATCTTTGAAGATCAGTCATGGTATTGTTGATGGCATCAATAGAATCTTGCATTACTCTCAATTGAGCAGTATTGGTCTCGGCCACTTTATTGGTTTCCTCCACTTTCTTCTCCATGCCATTAACTATCTCATAAACGGGATCACAAGCTTCATTAACATATTTCTTGTAGTGTTCCTCATTGTCATCCAATTTCTTTGTCAACACATCCCTTAATGCCTCATACTCCCTCCAATTCACTCCCTCGGATTGGTCCTTCTTTTCCTGCACAAGATCACCACTAGAAAGATCCATTAGAAGGTTAGTGAAAATAAAACAAGTATAGGTTGTGGTGCCTCTCTCAACTCACTCAAAAATCTAGCAAGACAATAGGATATCTTACCACTCCAAAGTGAATAGAGATACTTACCACAAGTAGAGTCAATTAAAGTGCTTTGGTGTGAAAGAGAGAATACCCAGGTTTTTAAGTCTCACAATGGCAAACAAGGTTATTTAGTGGGGCTTGGTATGGATACCTAACAATCACCAAAGTAACAATCCTATTTGCTGTCTTAGTGAAGATATAAAATACCCAAGGAAACTCACACAATGGAGACAAATGTAGCAAAGCAATATGTGGATGAAATTTGCAATGCACTAGAAAGTCACTAGCTAGGCTCTTAATTGACAGGCACAAGATTGCTCAATGAAAAACCAAGTGTCACAATGGCAAGCTCAACTAGTAACAATAGCAATGATATGGCCTTTTGCACTTTGTTCTTTTTCTCTTTTCTCTTTTTTTTATACTTTTTGCTTTTTCTATATTTTTTTTTGTATTTTTCAATGGCCTTACACTAAGCTAGGAGCAACAATTAACCAAAAACAAGTGAACACAATGGTGGTGATGAAAATTGAGCAACCTGTCAGAGCACAAAATAGCTATACTTGTGGGCAAGTTCCTATTAAGATGTTGTAGAAAGGCTGTGGCTATGGTTCACAAGGTATGGATATGATGATCCTAGTGATGAAAAACAGGAAATAAAAGAGAACACAAAAGAATCTAGGTGAAAATATGGCTTTGGAACACTCACGGCAGCAACCAACACGTACGGCAGCAAAACAGATAGATTTCGTACCGCGGCAGCACACTTTGGCAGCAAAACGATGAAAAATCGTACCGCGGCAGAAACAGCAGTGAGCAGAAACGCGCGGCAGAGAAACCGATGATTTTCGTACCGCGGCAGCGCGCGAGCTCGCGCTACGGCTGCGGGTAAGCGCGTTACGGTGTTTTTCCCAGTGCGCGCGGTTACCAGCGGCGACAGCGACGGCAGAGATTCTCTGCCGTGGGGTAAGCGAGTGCGGGTGGGTTTTGGTAAGGGCGCTGCGGGGCGGATTGGTGATTTTGTAAGCGCGCGATGGAAGGGCGAGTCCGAGAGCGAGTAGGGAGCGGCAGCGGTGGGGTGGCTTTGCGGTGGGTGGGGTGGATCCGAGTCCAACTAGGGGGTGGGTTGCGGCAGCGTTTTGGTAACTTTTGTGCCGTGGTAGGATAAGAGGTGGGCTCGGATTAGGGATGGAATATGGCAAGTGGAAGCGAAAGTTTTTGTAGTTTTTGATATAATTCGACTAGATGAACAAAGAAACCTAGATCTAGCCGAAAACAAAAGATCTAAAAACATGAAAAAGCAACACAAAATCTAACACAATGACAGCAAAAGTAATGAAACTAAGGTAAAATTATGATAGCTCACCGAGGCAACCTGTAAATCTGATACCAAGATGATAAGGGGTGGCCCAATCTTCTTAGTGAACTCACAGATAACTTCTGTATGATAACTAGCGCGCCACTAAGAACTCTCCGGCTGATCCCTGATGCCAATGCAAAAGATAGCAACCCAATGGATATTCTCAACTCCACACTCTTGCACAAGTAATCCACCGACTACAAGTGGTACTGTACCATCTTATTCCTAGTGGAACAACAGGTATCACGTAAGGTTTGCAGATGAACTTCCAGATGAAAGGCTTACAAGCTGTTTCAATCTAGAGGTCTAGGGTTTTTGGATTTAACGTAGTCTGATTGATCCACACGCAGGTGGCAAACATATATAGGTGGAGGGGGTGCGGCCACAAGGTATCCTTGCGCAAGCAACCCTCTCCCCACTAGGACTAGGACTCCTACTAGGACTGGAACTCACAATTATGGATACAAACCGATTCCCACACAAGGAATTCGGCCACTTTGGTTATGGAAACCAAACCTAACACTAATATGGCGCATTGATCTTCTATGTGGGCGCCCTCCTCTTGCTTGTCCATCAATGAGTGCATTTCACCTTGTGGAGGCACTCATCCCCTTGTGAAATAATAATTGCAATGCTTGTTTTCACCATCCTTAGCACTTGATCACCATCTCCTCTTCTAGATCATCTCCATCCATGTGTATCTTCTCTCCATGATCTCCATTAATGTTTGTGTTATCAATAAACCTAAGAACACATAGATGCAATGATTTAGGTAGTATAAAGTTCTCACAATTATAAACATTATACTCAAGTAGGAGTGAATTCACCTGTTGTGAAGTAGCTTGGTTCTTGATCTTGTCATTGGACCAATTCTAACTTCATTAGCTTTGATTGGAGGATCTTCATGTTCAACAATAGGTGAAGATCTAGGGATGTCCTCATCAGCGTGTGCTTAGTGCACTAGTCAACACCCTTGCAGTTAGTCTCAGGACTGTGACAGACAGAGTGAGGCCATTCGTTGAGAGTGGTATTGTTCAGGCCTCTGAGATAGAGCTTCCAGCTGTACTTGTGCCTTCCTCGGTTGCGTCTCCAGATGTTGGAGGTGATGTTCCCCCTCGTGGACGCCTTAGGAGACCTAGGATGGTGCGTGGTGTACCACAGTCTCCCCACGGACCGCAGGACGAGTCTGTTCGTCGCTACTATGGTGCTCCAGTTCCACTTCCTTTCGACTTCGGAGGATACTGAGACCGTTGTCGGTTCCAGCTAGAGTAATGTTTGCTTTCATGTACTCGAAACCCGAAGTTGTAGAAAAATAATGTATAGGAGCAGAACTTCGGTGATGTGTATCTACCGTACTTTCTTTCAGTGTTGTATGTACTTAAGCTTGTGAGCTTGTACCGCCACCATGTATGGTTTGTACTTCGGCTGGTTTCAATAAATGTTGTAATATGTTGTCTCCATGTTGATGAAATGATACACTTCATGTTCATTCATTCTGTTCCACTACATTTCGACATGTATCTTGATTTCCGTTGAAACTAACACATGTCGATCCATTGTATCCTTTTTCCATGAATGTGTTATTCATGATTCTTCTTCCTTTTACTCAGGATGTCGAGTGGTACTCGTGGCTGTAACAACCCTCCTCCTCAGCCAACACCTCCGCCGCCACCCACAATGGCGCAGGTGCTGCAAAGCATTGAAACCAACCGTCTGAGGAACGAACAACTTCTGGAGCGTGTGGCCCAGAACACTGAACGCCGTGCTGCCGGCGTTACACTCGTGGATTTCCTCAAGGCTTAGCCACCATACTTTGCTGACTCCACTGAGCCTCTCGATGCCGATGACTGGCTTCGCACAATGGAGCGCAAGTTTATTGCTCTCCGTGTCCAGGAACGTGACCGTGTGAACTTTGCCACCTACAAGCTCGAAGGTGCTGCTGGTGCTTGGTGGGAAGGCTTTCTGGCGTTGCAGGCGCCCGATCATGAAGTCACCTGGGCAGAGTTCCACACTGCTTTCCGTGAGGCTTACATCCCGAAGGCAGTTATGGATGGCAAAAGAAAGGAGTTCATTGATCTTACTCAGGGCAATATGGGTATTGAGGCCTATGGTCGTGTGTTCACTCGTCTGGCTCGCTATGCTCCTCGTGATGTCACTAATGACGAGGACAAGCAGGATCTGTTCCGTAAGGGCCTGAACCCAACTGTTTGTTACGAGCTTCTGCCCTTCAAGTTCCGGAGCTTCCAGGAACTTTACAACCAGGCCATCACTCTTGAACGTGGCAAAAAGGAAATGGATGCTGCTATGAAGAAGAGTGCTGGAGATTCCCGTGCTTCACCCTCTGGTCAGAAGAGGAAGCGCCGTGTGTTTATCCCATACAGTGATGTCCCCAGGGCTCCATTTCATCCAAGGCCATCTGGATTTGTTCCTCGTCCACCTGCCCCACCTGCTACATCAACCTATGGTGGTGGACAAGGTTCTCGTCCTCCAGTTGCCGCTTCTCCCAGCAATGTGTGCTACCGCTGTGGCCAGCATGGTCACTTCTCGAGGGAGTGCCCTCAGAATCATGCTGGACGTGCAGCTCCTCCTCCTAAGAAAGTGGCAAAGCCTGCTGGTGCTGGACGTGGTCGTCTGAACTATGTGACTGCCGAGGATGCTCAGGACGATCCAAGAGTCTTACTGGGTACGATTCGTGTCAACTCAATTTCGGCTTTAGCCTTATTTGATTCTGGAGCATCGCATACATTCATGTCAGAAGGGTTTGCTAAAATGCATGGGATACCTTTCGAAAAGTTGCAAAAACCGTTAATGGTAAACTCCCCTGGTTGCAACTGGCAAACCACCATGGTTACGCCAGAGCTCATGGTTGAGGTGGGATCCTTACAATTCCCTGCAACCTTCATTGCCCTAAAATCCACTGACCTTGATGTCATACTGGGCATGGATTGGCTTGCTAAATATGGAGCTGTTTTGGATTGTGCAACAAAATGCCTCACCTTGAAACATCCTTCCGGTGCCATCATCGACTATTGGTCTGAGTTCACCATTCCTCCTTCAGCACGCACACGACTTTCTCCTGAACTGCAGCTGTACTTCATGCAAGGTGATTACCCTCCTGAAATTCATGAGTTACCTGTAGTCAGTGATTTCCCTGATGTGTTTCCTGAAGAGTTACCTGGCATGCCACCTGATCGAAGTGTGGAATTTGTCATTGAGTTAGTCCCTGGTACCGCTCCTATGTCTAAAAGACCTTACCGTATGGCCCCAGAGGAGTTGGTTGAATTGAAACGCCAAATTGAGGAGTTAGAAGAAAAGGGTTTCATCCAACCTAGCACATCTTCTTGGGGTTGTCCCACTATCTTTGTCAAGAAGCGGGATACCAATGTTCCACGTCTGGGTGTTGATTATCGGCCGCTGAATGCAGTGACCATCAAAAACAAGTACCCTCTTCCAAGAATCAATGACCTCTTTGACCAGTTAGCTGGTGCAACTGTCTTTTCCAAGATGGACCTGCGATCAGGATACCATCAGATAAAGATCAGGAAGGAGGACATTCCTAAAACGGCGTTTACTACTCGTTATGGTCTTTACGAGTACACTGTCATGTCTTTTGGTCTTACCAACGCTCCAGCTACCTTCATGAGGCTTATGAACTCGGTATTCATGGAGTATCTTGATAAGTTCGTCGTGGTCTACATCGACGACATCCTGGTCTATTCTAAAACCGAAGATGATCATTCTGAACACCTGCGTTTGGTGTTATCCAAACTCCGTGAGCACAAGCTATACGCCAAATTCTCCAAGTGTGAGTTCTGGTTGAAAGAACTCATCTATCTCGGACACGTGGTGTCTGCTGAAGGTGTTGCCGTTATTCCAGACAAGATCCAAACTATACTGGACTGGGAAACACCTAAGTCAGTCAAGGATGTTCGGAGTTTTCTCGGACTGGCAGGTTATTACCGTCGTTTTCTCGAGAACTTCTCCAAAATTGCAAAACCTATGACTGAACTTCTTAAGAAAGGCAAAAAGTTCGAGTGGTCGGAAAAAGCAAAGGAAAGTTTCCAAACTCTGAAAACCAAACTGACTACCGCTCCTGTGCTTGTTCTTCCTGATACGAGCAAGGACTTTGTCATCTTCTGTGATGCCTCTCAACAAGGACTCGGTTGTGTATTAATGCAAGAAGGTCATGTGGTGGCTTATGGTTCTCGTCAACTGAAACCACATGAGCACAATTATCCAACCCATGATCTTGAGCTAGCAGCCGTGGTCCATGCTCTCAAGCAATGGCGTCATTATCTTCTTGGCAACCGATGTGAGTTATACTCAGATGACGAAGGCATGGATCCTGGGCCCTACGAATAAGGGCACCCCCTCTCGCACCTTCTAACCAAGGCCCAACAGGAAGCGCCCTTGGAGTACTCTAGAAGGCCCATGAAAAGCCCACTCGCATCAACTTGCGGGCTAAGTTAGGAACTGTAACCAACTCAAGCTAGGGTTTGTATCCTCTCCGGGTTGGACTCGAGACCTGGCTATCTATATAAAGCCAGGAGAGCCTCAAAGGAGAGGACCAAGTATTACCGCACGACCACAAAAGCCTTGAAACTCGAGATCTACTCTCGATTCGAGCACCTGTAATCGATCTCATCGTTTAATACAGATCAGCAGAAGGCAGGAGTAAGGGTTTTACCTCTTCGAGGGCCCCGAACCTGGGTAAATATCGCCTCCCTGTCTAGCCGACGATTCCACCAGCGCCTATGACATCTCCTAGTCGAAACCCGATAGGGTCACCTGAGGGATTTGCGGAGCCAGAGCTTCGACAATTGGCGCCGACCGTGGGGAACGCGGGCGCTGGATCACCGGCATCTTCGGCTTCATCGACATCCAACTCCCGTTGGAAACCATCGACTACGGCTCCGAACAATCCTGTACGGATCGGATCCGTCATAGTCACGCCTCACTCGCCGGAATCACGTCCGGTATTCGAGGATCTGGAGAAGAGCGTCACCTTGACGTTCGGAAGCTTTAACTTCATGGCAAACCGAGACGGGATCCTCCACTTCTCGGATGAATCTGAACCCGAATCTGGAGCCGTCAACTCGCGCTTCCATATGGAGAAAAGCGGCGAGTCCATCCGCTTCAACGCGATCGACTACCACGCACTTTCGACAGAGGAACCCTCTCGGGTGCAAAGAACCTCCCGATCTACGCCTAGGACACACGGGCCACAACTGGCCCAAGTCTGCATGGCAGGATCGGAACAGCCCTCGGAAACTGAATATAGCGCAACCGAGCGCGATCTAATCGGCGTCTCGCGGGAAGCCTGGAAAAGAGCAAAGGAATCCATGCGAAAGAGTCAGCCACCCGCAGCAGGCGCCACGCAAGAAGACCTAACCGCCTACCACTATCACCTAGTGAGAGCGGCCTCAAACATCAAGGACGCCCGAGCAGATCTAGCCCGCCGCAAGAGAGCGGCGGATGAGTCAAGCCTACGTCGAGCCGAGCTGTCCCTTGCCCCTTCGGTCGGTACCCGACCCGTGGGAAAAGGACCCGCAGCATCAACAAGGGACCACGAATCCATGGCTGGGACCCACAGGTCCACCACATCTTCTTTCATGAGGGTTGACGACGACGGGAACGTCTACCCGCAAACTCCAGCCGCCGCAATTCTAGCCGCGGCCACCTACATGCAGATGAACCAACCAACGGACAGCGATCCTCGGGTGGAACAATACAAGCACATCCGCAAAGGTTTAGGGCTGGCCGCCGCAAGGCTCGCCTCCCAAGATCGCAAGGAACAACTGGAGAAGGCGCGACAAGAGAAGGACAAAGACAAAGACGCGCCCCGCAGGCATAGGAGCTCCTCTCCAAGAAAGGATAAATCGCCACGTCGTGGCCGCGGAAAAGAAGCCCGGCGCCGCGGCGACAGCCGAAGCAGCAGCGAAGACAGCCCGAGAGACAAAGATTCGCGGCATCACAGCAGCCGCTCGAGAAAAAGAAGCAAAGAACCAAGAAAAGATAGCGACCGCGACCGGTCCGGGTACGACGCGCGATCCGATCTCGCCCAGAAGAAAGTGGATAAAGCAAGGGCCTCACGGTACCGCGAACGCTCCTCATCCGGGTCTTCGGACGACGAAACTTGCGGAGCACTTTGCTTTGCTCGCAGTATTCGCGAAGCGCCTCTACCCAAGAGATTCAAGCTCAGCTCGGAGGTGACAAAATACGATGGCTCACTTGAGCCCTCCCAGTGGTTAAGCGACTACCTCACGGCAGTAAAATGCCAACGTGGTAACAAGAACACGGCCATGCAATACCTCAATTTGCACCTGGCCGGAGCGGCCCGCAGCTGGCTGGAAAGAAGACCACGATCTTGCTATGCATCATGGGACGACCTGCATCGCGATTTCTGCAAAAACTTCCAGTCGACCTATAAAAGACCAGCTACAATCGAAGAGCTACGGGCTTGCAAACAGAAAAGTGGCGAATCCACGCGAGAATACATCCAACGGTGGAACACACTCAGGAACACCGCAGGGACAATCTCTGAAGAAGTGGCGATTGAGGCCTTCGCCAAAGGAGCAAGAAGAACCGCGTTTCGAGAAGAACTCGGCAGAGCTGCGCCCAAAACCATAGGGGAGCTCATGGTTATAGCCGAAAAATGGGCCAACGGAGAAGACGCGGTACGCAATGAAAGAACATCATCACCCACACATGACGAAGACCGTCATGGGCGAAGAAAAAGAAGAAAATACTATGACCACGACGATAGAGAAGAACTAGTGGCGGCAGAGTTCACGCGAAGTCGCGACTCCGGTCGTCGTGGAAGTCGCGAATGGAGGCCAAAGGAAGAAGAAAAGTCACCCGAGGAAGACCTCGATGGATACTGCTCGCTACATCTGTTCACAGACAAGCGCACGGGCAAGACTAAGGCAACACACCTTCTCAAGGATTGCCGAAAATTCATCGGAATCTCGGACGCGCTAGCCAAGAAAAGATTCGCCTCCACCCAAAACTATCCACCGCTACCAGGAGGCGGACAACAATTCCAGCTACCACCGCCACCACCTCCACCAGCCAACCCAAACATGGCACTCGCCGCACTGCCAGCACCACAGCAGCCAAACACGGGAGCAAATACATACCCGACTCCGCACGGACAACTCCTCGGGATGATACAGAAGGTATGCCCCTCTCGCAGAGCTCAAAAAACTAACTCGAGACAAATATGCATGGCAGTGCAGACGCCACCAACGAAGCCCGAGTACCTGAAGATGGCCGAACAGCCAATCACGTTCTCGAAGGAAGACCACCCGCCACGAGTCTATCGACCAGGACACGCCGCCCTTGTCATTCAAGCTCAAATTGGCAATTATGACCTGGCCCGCGTATTCATGGACGGCGGCAGCGGCATCAACATCATCTACGCGGATACACTCCGTCGAATGAACAAAAACCTGGACGGCCTAACGGAATCAGAAACATCCTTCCACGGGATAGTTCCGGGCAAGGCAGTACGTCCACTCGGAACAATCAACCTCGAAGTTGTGCTGGGCTCCCCACGCAACTACAGAAGGGAATTTCTGGACTTTGAAGTCGTCGACTGGCCCTCGCAGTACCACGCCATTCTTGGTCGAACAGCGTTCGCCAGATTCATGGCAGTACCACACTACGCGTACCTGAAGCTCAAGCTACCTGGCGAATACGGTGTTATCACCATCGACGGCGACTTCCAGAAGTCAGACAAGTGCGACATAGAATTCAACGAAATCGCGAAATCTTTCGGGATGCAGGAAGAACTTCAGGAGCTGGCAAAAACAACGGACCACTCCGTTATGCCCCTCACGAAGAAAAATGCACCTGAGCTGGAATTCAGTGCCAACAGCGACACTCGCAAACATCAAGTGCACCCGACAGATTCCGCCAAGACCGCGATGGTCTCCTCGACCCTCTCGCCAGCATAGGAAAGCGCGCTCGTCAAGCTCCTCCGTGAGTACTGGGAGATTTTTGCCTGGCAGCCTTCAGATATGCCAGGTATACCCAGGGAGTTTGCCGAGCACTCACTCGAAGTTTTTCCCGACGCTAAACCCATCAAACAGACGACTCGAAGATTCTCAGAGCCCAAGCAAAAGGCGCTTGGAGAAGAAGTAAATAGGCTGCTAGCCGCCAAGTTCATTAGGGAGATCAAGATATCAACCTGGTTGGCAAACCCGGTGCTGGTCCCCAAGAAGAATACGGATATCCTTCGGGTGTGCATCGACTACACGTCATTAAATAAGCACTGCCCCAAGGATAACTTCCCTCTACCACGAATCGACCAGATAGTGGACTCTACGGCAGGTTGCCAACGTCTCTCCTTCCTAGACGCCTACTCGGGATACAATCAGATCCGAATGAAAAAGGAAGATGAAGAGAAGACGGCATTCATCACACCCCACGGTGTATACTGCTACACGACAATGCCCTTCGGGCTGAAGAACGCAGGCGCAACATATCAACGTTGCATGCAGAGATGCCTCGCCAATCTCATTGGCAAGAATGTACAAGTATACGTCGACGACATCGTCATTAAAACTCGAGTAGAGGACACACTCCTTGAGGACATCAAAGAAACATTCGACGCCCTCAACGCATACCGGATCAAGCTCAACCCGACAAAATGCGTTTTCGGCGTCCCTGCAGGAAAACTTCTCGGATACCTGGTTTCTGCCAGAGGCATCGAAGCCAATCCGGAGAAAATACAAGCTATCCTCACCATGAAGGAGCCCACCAATCTACGCGGAGTTCAGCAGCTCGCAGGGCGATTAGCCGCCCTAAGCAGATTCATCGCACGATTGGGAGAGCAGGCGTTACCCTTCTACAAGTTACTGAAGAAAACAGACAAATTCGAGTGGACACCTGAAGCCAAACAAGCGTTCGCAGACTTAAAACGATCACTGCAGAGCAGGCGCGTTCTCGCAACACCGCAAGAAAAGGAGCCACTCTTTCTTTACCTAGCCGCCACAAACCAGGTCATCAGCACTGCAATTGTAGTCGAACGACCTGAAGATGGCAAGGCATATGGAGTCCAACGCCCAATATATTACATCAGCGAGGTACTCCCGCCATGCAAGCAGCGATACCCCCACTACCAGAAGCTCGCATATGGAGTTGTCCTCACAGCCCGGAAGCTCAAACATTACTTCCAGGAACACGCCATCACAGTGGTTAATGATGCGTCACTCGGGACAATCATGAACAACCCTATGGCATCCGGAAGAATAGCGAAGTGGAGCATCGAGTTGGGCGCTTGGGACATCACCTATGCGGGCCGCAACGCAGTCAAGTCTCAGGTTCTTGTGGAATTCATCAGCGAATGGACAGAACTACAAACACCCGGACCACCCGAGTACACAAGCAATTGGATCATGTATTTCGACGGGTCCAAAAGAAACGAAGGGGCAGGAGCTGGAATCGTTCTTATCTCGCCTCGTGGAGACAAACTGCACTATGTCCTGCGACTAGACTTTCCACCTGACGACCCAGCATCGAACAACGACGCAGAATATGAAGCACTGTTGCACGGAATGAAGATGGCGATTGCTTGTGGAGCTACCCGGTTGATGATTTATGGCGATTCCAACCTCATAGTGCAACAAACAATGAAAGAATGCGACGCCGTTGCTGAAAACATGATCGCGTACCGCGACATGTATAATATACTCGAAGGAAGCTTCAAAGGATGCGAGTTGAAGCATATCGCAAGATCTAGCAACGAAGAGGCGGATAGACTGGCAAACATGGGTTCCACGAATACACCCATACCGCCAGGAATATACTTCGAACGGATGGTCAAGCGATCGGTCAAATTGAAGAAAGCTGCAGAAACACCGGCAGCGCCAGAAACAGAGGTCAGCCCGCAGGTCGCGCTTATCGAGCTTATTCATAATATATCACGACAGGTTTTTCTGGTCGAGCCAGTCTGGACGCAGAAATATCTCGACTACCTGCTCAATAAACAGCTCCCAGCCGATCCACGCGAGGCTCGACAGCTAATCAGGCGTAGCAAATCCTTTCGGGTAATCAACGGAGAACTGTACAAGCAAAGCATCTCGGGCATCCTTCAGCGGTGCATCGCACCCGAAGACGGCAAAGAGCTACTCCGGGATATACACCAGGGTGACTGCGGACATCATGCTAGCTGGAGAGCAATACTGGGCAAAGCCTTTCGAGCAGGGTTCTACTGGCTAACGGCAGCCAACGATGCAAAAAACCTGGTCGACAGATGTGGCGCTTGCCAGCGATTTTCACCCAAGCCACACGCGCCAGCTACAGAGTTGCACATGATACCCATCGCCTGGCCCTTTGCCCAATGGGGGCTTGACATGGTTGGCCCACTGCGCAAATCTACTCCAGGAGGGTACACACATTTGCTGGTCGCGGTCGACAAATTTACCAAATGGATCGAGGCTATGCCAGTGACTTCGGGTAGCGCCCAATGCGCAATTAAGTTCCTCGACTCCATAGTATGCAGATTCGGGGTACCACACGACATCATCACAGACAATGGTACGAACTTCACCGCAAAGGAGACACAACAGTTCTGCGAGGAGAAAGGAATCAATCTGAAGTTCGCTTCCGTCGCCCACCCGCAAACTAATGGCCAAGTCGAGAGATCCAACGGCTTAGTTTCAGCTGGAATCAAAAAGAGATTGCTGGATCGGCTACATCCCGCTGCAGGACATTGGGCAGAGGAGCTACCCTCCGTACTTTGGAGTCTCCGAACAACTCCCAATAGGTCAACGCAATATACACCATTTTTCATGGTATACGGGGCAGAAGCCGTCCTCCCCGAAGAGGTTCGATTCAGCGCCCCACGAGTTGTAGCCTACAGCGAAGAAACCTCCAACAAAGCTCTCGCAGAAGATATGGATGCACTCGACGAAATCCGAGACATCGCACTCGCAAGATCCGCAGTCTACCAACAATCACTGCGCAATTATCACAGTCGCCGCATACGCCATAGATCATTTGTGGTTGGCGACTTGGTGTTGCGACTGAAGCAAAAAGAAGGACACAAGCTCGAACCTCCTTGGGAAGGACCTTTCATCATACACGAAGTGATCCCAGGAGGAGCCTATCGACTGAAGAATCCAGAGACTGGAGGCATATACTCCAATCCGTGGAATATCGCGCAACTGCGCAAATTCTACCCCTAGGTTTATTTTGCAACAATAAGGCTATACTAGCCAAACTTGTAGCTCGAACACATGACTTCTCAGTCATAGCAATAAAGACATGATTCCCCTCATCATATTTACCCGACAGCTTTCACAGTTTACTACATGCTGAAAAGTTACAGGTACAAACACCCCATAAAATACACGGGGGCTACACCTACAAATATGCATCACGGAAAAAATTACAGAATACAAGGTGGCACACCTTAAATACAGTTCCTACAAACTCAAGACAAACATACAGGATATTTACATCCGATCAAATCAGTCAAAACGCTGGGCATTCTTAGCCGCCAAGACCCTATCCACTTCTTCAGAGGTCATTTGGATAATCTTCTCGGCCGCAGGACGGACAGCATCATAGTACGGCGCAATATCTTCGATTGCATAATCTGGACGCCGAGCTACGGAGTTCAAGTCTATCTCTGGTTGCCATATTCGGACAAATGAGAGAGCAACAACCGCGCCGCAAGTCATCTGATTGCGAACGCACGCGCGAACCTCTCCTTCTCGCCCAAATAACCTGAGAAGATAACTCCAGTCTTCGGGACCTCTCTCGAGTGGATAAAAAGCAGCATTCACCGCAATCAAGGCTTCGTGGAAAGAACCCACGAGAATTCTCGCCTGGCGGACTCGAAACTTCAAGGTGGCCATTACAAAACCTCGACTGCGATCAGACCAGAAGTTACTCGCATGAGGATTTGTGTTGTTAGCCCCTTGGTGAATGTGGTTTTCCACCCACTGCTTTTCTTCCCTGTCATCTGGTCTCACAACTAAGAAGCAAACGCACTCAGTAAGATCACAAATACAGCAGAGGAAAAGGCATAGGGGGCTACACTACTTACACAGTAAGTCCCTTGCAATCGAAGACAATTCACCAATCAGAAATTGCTCGCGCTCAGCCGCCAATTTCTGCTTGGAAATCGCCACGTCAGCGACTCCGCGCAGTGCTTTCAGCTTACGCTCGCCTTCCTGCACCTTATCACGAAGACCAGCTAAAGTGCCCACGGCAGCCACTAGTGGATTTACTGGATTACCACGTCCACTCGAAGATTCAGCGGCAGACACAGTCGCCTGGAAGGAGTACACGGAAAAGAAATGAGACGCCCTACTAGAGTTACTTCTAGTCGCACATTTGACTACTCGCTCGGGGGCTACTCCCATCGGGAGCCAAGGCATACACAACAAGGACGAATTCTAAACGCAAAACGCTTCGATTAAAGATCAACAAAGGTACGGGAATGCATCCCAAAATTCGTTACATCCAAACAACAGAAACAAAGGAAAAAGAGTCTACGAAGCCACGTTGGTGCTGCCACTAGCGGCAGTCGACCCTCCCTTCTTCCGAGCAAACATCTCAGATAATTTCCGAGCAAGAACAGTGGCTTGCTCGGAAAAACGAGATAGCCGTACCTTCTTGCCCGTGGAAGGGTCGACCGGCATGGACGAATAAGCCTCCTCCAGACCTTCGACTCCGTTCGCCAGAGCGAATTGAATCGCGGTCTTTGCGCCAGCTTCTGATTGAGCAACCGCGAAGGCCTCCAGGAGATCGCCTTCCGAGAAGACCTTCGACAACTCGCTCAGCGCAGGCGCAGGAGTACCGCTGGCGACAAGACGGCCATGCACTCGTGCCAAAGCTTTGGAAGCATTATCAATCAGGGAAAATATTCCCTCAGAATGCCTCCTGAGCTGCGCGAGAGTGTCGGTCAGCACGTCCACCCGCTGAATCCCAGGAATCTCCAGAGGAACATTCAGAAGATCTACGGACAGACAAAATGATGCTTAGCAAAGATCAGCAGAATGAAAAATTCAAAAACCTAAGATACTTACCCGCAAAGCGCTTGGCGAGAGGACGAAGGAACGCGACAGTGTCGTTGTCAGCTTTACTGCCGGCCTCCTCCAACTCCTTCACGGCCTTCCGCGACTCCGCAAGCTTCGTATGGAGTTCCTCCGATTGCTTGCGGGAAGCTTCCAGTTCTTGCCGGGTAGTCGCCAGTTCAGCTTCCTGGGCAGTTACCTGCTCTGAAAGTTTAGTCTTTTCAGACTCTGCGAATTCGGCTCGAGCTGCACAAAGGATGTTAATCAGAAATCAAGAATGGATGACACACGAAAGCCAAAGAGATAACGAAACTTACCTTTAAGGAGGTCGCCTTCAGATTTGAGTCGGCTAACTTCTGATCGAAGCGACTCGCAATCTGTTTCGGCCAGAACGACGCGGCGACCGATCGCCGCAAGGGAATCGACGAGCGACTGTGAAAGCACGAAGATAAAGAGTTAGAAGAAAAGAGGTTTGAGCCTGTACCCGATTATTTACAATCGACTACAGCCTCGGGGGCTACTCCCATCGGGAGCACTGCCGTGCACCCGAAGAAGACAAAATAACGGAGAAGTGAAGAAAGAAACTTTTGAGCATGTACCCGATTACTTACAATCGACTACAGCCTCGGGGGCTACTCCCATCGGGAGCACTGCCGTGCACCCGATAAAATTTTTACTGGGCAGATCAAAGAGATAGAAGATTACCTGTCCGGTGGCGCGGGAGAGTGGATCCGCAGAGCTATCCGTCGCCTCCTTCGAGACCGAAGTTCTAGCGGCGAAGCTAGGAATCTCCCGCCCCATAGTCGCAACATCAGGCGCAGCCTTGGGAGAATTCTGGACGGTGCCCGCGGTAGGAGTCTCATCCGCGTCTTTTGCCTTATTCCTCTTTTCGGGAGGAACAGCAGCGGCAAACCTACTCGGGCTGATCGCCTGCAAACTGCGTTAGAAAGCAAGGAAACATCAGCATAGACAAACAAAGATTGTTCGAATAGAAATACGGAGAAAACACTTACTCGTCATCCTCCTCGTCTTCATCCAAATCATCCGCGTTCCAGGCGGCTGCGAATGGGGCCTGAGGAGGAAGAGATTGGAGCGGAGTCACGAAAATCGGAGGCGACGTCTCCAAAGATTTATCTTTGGAGGTGACTTCATCGTCATTCACCCGACGACGCTTCGGAGGGACGTCACTCGAGTCCTCAGCGTCATCCGAAGAATCATGCTCAGAACTCGAAGAGGCGTTGGCCACGCTAGTGTCGACCGCACCGTCCTGGTGACTTGACTGAAGGCACGAGGCATCATCACCAGCAACGGGCGGATAGCAATTTGCTACAGCTAGGCTCTGCAGAAAAAAAGAAGACAAAGAAGATCTTATCGGCAAGAAAATTCCAAAGATGGAAGTAAAAAAAAAAAATAAATAAAGACAGAAAAACTAACCTCAGCTGGAGGAGGATTTGAAGCAGAATAAGCCTCGACTGAGCAATCAGGGTATTGCTCCCCAACTTTCAGTCGAGTGATGGCAGCAATCTTCTTCTCGAATTCTACATTCGAAAGCTCTTCTCTGCTCACTCGACTGGGATCTTCTGCGCCTTGATACTCCCACATGGTGGAAGGCCTCTGCTGCAGCGGCTGGATCCTACGCTTCAAGAAAAGGCCGGCCAGGTGAAGCCCGTTGAGCACTACTCCCGAGGTCTGGTCTCGAAGAGCAGCAATTCTTGCGAGTAGGGGCGCGACCGTCTGGGTCTCCTCGGCTGTCATCTTGTGGTTCCACGACTTGCGCCTTGTCAGAACTGCGAGTGGGTGGAACTCGACAAGTCCGCCCGAACTGTTGTCGGCGACGTAGAACCATTTCTTCCGCCAGCCTTGCGCGGAATCGATGAAGTGCATGTTGAAGTACGCGCTCTCGTGGCGCGCCTGGATCCCGAAGCCACCCGACCGAAGCGGCTCGCCGGGCTCGGACTCCACCCGCGATTTTTCGCGGAAGATCCGGATCTTGAACAGCGCCTTCCAGAGCGCCCAGTGCGGGCGAATGCCAAGATAGCATTCGCAAAGCGCGATGAAGCACGCGATGTGCTGCACCGCGTTTGGGGGAAGATCGTGAAGCTGTATGCCATAGGCACACAGCAACCCGATGAAGAAGGGATGAAGGGGGAAGGAGAGGCCCCGAGTCACGTGGTCCACGAAGACCACGCGTTCGTTCGACTGGGGGTTAGGTACCTCTTCTCTTTTCCCGAGGCGAACACGTTTGTCCGCCTCCGCCGGTAGAAGACCCTCCCGCTGCATCTCCTTGATGCTCTTGGCGGTGGTGTTGGGAGTGCGCCAGTCGCCGGCGCGAGTGGCAAGGGGCGCAGAGGGCTCGCCTGATGCCGAAGTTCCAGCGCCGCGTTTCTTCCCACCGGCCATCGTTCGCGGCGGAAGCTTGAGCGCGAGGAAGTTGAAGACGAGTGCGAGGAAGAAGATGAGCGCGAGGTGGAAGACAAAGACGGAAAGCGAGGAAAATTTCACTGCGGCGCTAACACCCTTATTTATATACGGGGTAAAGCAATCTCAACCGTACGATACGCAACGTGGCACCTATCGCAGTTGCCACGCGTAAGGATGAAACGAAGCGGCGGCGTACGCTGTTTCGTGCCACGATCTTAACAAAAGATCGTGCGCATTTACTGCGCATTTCGCGTAAAAAACGGGAGTGACGTCTCGTTTCCCGGTCAAAAAGCTGACAAGGTGGGCCAGTTTCTGCTGCCACTCCGTCACGTCCCATCGGGAGAAGAGGAGCACGCCTTGACGTCATGGCGTTCGTCATTCCGAAAGGAAATTTTTTGCGAATGGAATTCCAAACGCGAAATCATCTTCGCACGAATATCTATTCCTTCGGATAGAACACATTCTTTCCATGAAAAAATTCATGAATCAAAGCCTCTTCGGACAAGAGAAACATGCCTTACACACGAAAACTCTTTCGTACAGGCACAATTTTCCAAAACATGAAAACTCTTTCATACGGAGCTAACATTTCCAACACGAAACTTTTTTCGTACGGAACTCATACCAATCTAATCGGGTAGAAAGAACCCACCTTATGCGTGATATTTACGCATCACAAAAACCTGGATTGTACAGCCGACTAGGCACATCCGGATGCCATATTCTTCGAATATGAAGGTAAGACCCAAAAAGATCTTTCTTTTGGGCCTGGAATCGCACTCGAAAGCTGCGTCCTCCGGCATAGTTCCGTGTCAACAACACGAAGAAAAATCCTAGCGGACGCGCCGGGTACCCCCTTAGGTTAAGTTCGACTCGATAAGTCCACAACGGCCCAGTCGTAACGATCACCTCATCGGATTCGAGTCGGAGGTCTCGAATCTGTGTAGGCCAGGAGTGTTTTTGCCCTAGTCGCAATTAATTGGCCCTGATCTCTCGGGAGAGCCAAGCCACTGAGCCACATCCTTCTGCTAATATAGCCGCAAAAACTGGCACTAATGCTGCTCGATACTCGAGTATTTTTATTCAAGAAACAGGGAACACACCCTTCGTAGGCAACAACTGTCGAGCTGAACTTCTAGAAGGAGATCAAAGAAAAGGTCTGACCGTCTACCCGACTGAAAATAAATCCCAGTCGAGCATACGCTCGGGGGCTACTGACGAAGGCATGGATCCTGGGCCCTACGAATAAGGGCACCCCCTCTCGCACCTTCTAACCAAGGCCCAACAGGAAGCGCCCTTGGAGTACTCTAGAAGGCCCATGAAAAGCCCACTCGCATCAACTTGCGGGCTAAGTTAGGAACTGTAACCAACTCAAGCTAGGGTTTGTATCCTCTCCGGGTTGGACTCGAGACCTGGCTATCTATATAAAGCCAGGAGAGCCTCAAAGGAGAGGACCAAGTATTACCGCACGACCACAAAAGCCTTGAAACTCGAGATATACTCTCGATTCGAGCACCTGTAATCGATCTCATCGTTTAATACAGATCAGCAGAAGGCAGGAGTAAGGGTTTTACCTCTTCGAGGGCCCCGAACCTGGGTAAATATCGCCTCCCTGTCTAGCCGACGATTCCACCAGCGCCTATGACATCTCCTAGTCGAAACCCGATAGGGTCACCTGAGGGATTTGCGGAGCCAGAGCTTCGACATCAGATCATCAGAGTCTGAAATATCTGTTCACCCAACCGGATCTGAATCTCAGACAGAGAAGATGGTTGGAGGTAATCAAGGACTTTGATTTGGGACTCAACTATCAACCCGGCAAAGCGAATGTCGTCGCTGACGCGCTAAGTCGGAAGTCTTATTGCAACAATCTGATGATACAACAGGCCCAACCTCCTCTTCACGAGGAGTTCTCCAAACTCAACCTTGAAATCGTCCCTTCTGGTTATTTGGCCAACCTTGAGGTAAAACCTTCCCTCGAGGGCCAGATCAAGAAAGCTCAAAAGCGGGATCTGGGAATCGCCAACATTAAGAAGAACATTGCTAGCGGTGCAGCTAAATGTTTCTCCATCGATGATCAAGGTATCGTATATTTTGGCAACCGTCTGGTAGTGCCGAAGATACGAAATCTGAGAAAGCAAATTCTCCAAGAGGCTCATGACACACCTCTTTCTATTCATCCTGGTAGCACTAAAATGTATCAGGATCTACGTCAAAGGTTCTGGTGGTCCCGTATGAAGCGAGAGATCGCTCAGTATGTTGCTGAATGCGACGTATGTCGTCGTGTGAAAGCAGAACATCAAAGACCAGCCGGTGTTCTTCAACCCCTGCCTATTCCTGAATGGATGTGGGATGAGATTGGTATGGATTTCATTACCGGCCTTCCCAATACCAAAAAGGGGCACAATGCTATATGGGTAGTGATTGATCGTCTGACAAAGGTTGCCCATTTCCTTCCTGTTCGTGAGACTATTCGAGTCTCCGATCTGGCAGATCTATATATCTCACGAATAGTCAGTCTTCATGGAGTCCCAAAAAGGATTGTCTCAGACAGAGGCAGTTTGTTTGTCTCCAGATTCTGGGAAAGTCTTCAAAAGGCCATGGGAACTCGTCTATCCTTCAGCACCGCCTACCATCCCCAAACCGGTGGCCAAACAGAGAGAGTTAACCAGATTCTTGAGGACATGCTCCGAGCTTGTGTTATATCGTTCGGTAAGGATTGGGAGAAGTTTCTTCCATATGCCGAGTTCACCTATAACAACAGTTATCAAGCTAGCTTGGGCAAGGCTCCTTTTGAAGTTCTATACGGCCGTAAATGCCGAACTCCACTGAACTGGTCTCAAACCGGTGAAAGATCATTCTTCAGTCTAGACGTAATCAAGGAAGCGGAAGAGATCGTTCGCGTCATTCGTGAACGACTGAAAACAGCTCAGTCTCGCCAGAAAAGTTATTATGATCGTCATCACCAAGATGTTCATTATAAGATTGGCGAGAAAGCTTATCTTCGAGTCACACCTCTGAAAGGTGGAAAACGGTTCGGAATCAAAGGCAAACTGGCTCCTCGTTATATCGGTCCTTTCCCTATCATTGGAAAACGAGGTCAAGTTTCATATCAACTACAGTTGCCTCCAGGATTTCCGGATGTCCATGATGTATTCCATGTCTCGCAACTCAAACGTTGCTTCAAAGATCCTGTTCGTGGTGTGGACCATGAAACCATCAAACTCAAGGATGATCTCTCCTACAAAGAGGTTCCTGTCCGTATCCTCGATGAGGCCGAACGAAGAACTCGTAGTCAGACTATCAAGTTCCTCAAAGTTCAGTGGTCGCATCATTCCGAGAACGAAGCAACCTGGGAACGAGAAGATCGTTTGCGATCTAAGTACCCCGACTTCTTTTCTAAAACCTAGGAATCTCGGGACGAGATTCTTGTAAGGGGGGTAGACTTGTAACAGCCCTACTTTTTGTGTAATAAAGAGAGGTGTTGAGTACATGGCATGCATGCATGAAAAATGAACCAAAATTTTGCTTTTAAAAATCTAATCAGAGAATTGTCAGTAAATCACTTAATCTTGTTTCAAACAAAATTGTTCTACAAAGTTTTTCAAATGGAACCAACTATATGCTAAAAAGATGGCAAATTTGAAGAGCTTTCCAACAACTATTTTTGTGCAATTTTTACTTCACAAAAAGGCCCTCAAATATCTGTTTTGGTCCTGTTTTAAAATCTCCAAGGACCTCTCTGTAGTTTCTCAGTCTTCTCAGGGGGTTATCCGCGAAAACCCCTTTTTATCGTCGTCCTCCTTTGTCTCCGGCCAGGGAGGCAGCCGCCGCCGTGCGCCACCTCCTCCTTCCCTCCTCGTTGACGTGGAGGCCCCCTGAGGCCTCAAGGAGACGTCCAGATCGCTCCCTGCCCGCAGAACCCCCCCCCCTCGCTGTCCCTCCTCTCCCTCTGTTTCTCTCCGCCGCCCGAGAACCACCGCCGCCATCGATCCGTTGCCGCCGGCGTTCCGCCGCCTCCCCTCCTTCCCCGAGAGGCTCGTTAGAAGCGCGCCGCCCTCCTCCTTCACCTCGAGCAGGCACGGCCGCCGGGATGGCCTAGCGCCCGCGAATCGCCGCCTCCTTCTTCCTCTCCGGCCCCTGGAAGACCTCCATCGCGCCGCCGTTTCCTCCCTTCCCTGGCCTCGCCGACCGCCTCGTTGAGCTCACGGCGAGCTAACCTCCCTCCCTACCCCCTCCGTTGCCCTTATTCCGTTCGGAAACGTCGAAACCGCCAGAGTCCGTCGACCCCCGCCGCCGCTCGCCGTCAAACCTCGCCGCCGTTGCTTCCCCGGAAGCGACACCAGCCTCCCCGGGTTCCCCTCGATGAGAGGAAGCCCGTGGGCCAAACAGCACATCCGGAGACCGCCGGAATCGCCGCCGGCGCGGGCATCTGTCACCGGCCGGCCACCGCGTGAGGTCACGGTGACGTCACCTGCCCTCGTGGCGCGCCAAGTGGCAGTTTCTGTCCCCTTTTGAACTGAACAGTGGGCCCCATTTGTTAAATAGAAAACAGAAAATAAAATGATTTTGGAAATTAAATAACTTGTAAATTATAACTCCAAAAATTATGAAAAAATATGCAATGTGTTCCTAAAAATGTAAGCTATTTATCTATGCCACTTTCATACATGTTTGGTAAGGTTTAAAATGAGGCCACTTTTATAGTTTACATTTAATTCATTTAAATATTGAAAATAAAGTTTTTATTCAATAAAAATAGAAAATTAAGTGTAATATACCATTTTGATCAGTGAAACAAATGCAATCCAACTATGAGGTTTATAAAGTCATTTGAGCATCTTAGCTTGGTCACATCTCTAGTTTAGGGTTTTCTCCCCCTCCGGTGTTCGTCGTTTACGGCGTAAAACCCTAGCTTCCTGTTCTATCCTTTAAACTTCGTTTCAATTGCATTGTTTTACTCATGCATACATTTTGTGCATTGCATGGTCGTAAGGTATTGATTGTTTGCCTTCTTTCCGGTGTTGCTCGCTATCGGTAGACCGAGATCCGGAGGTCGACCCAGCTTTCTACGACAACCCAAGCTCTACTTTCGACGAGCAAGGCAAGCACCACCTCATGGCTAACCCATGTTTTGAGTCTTTTCAACCTCTCATTAATGCATACGTTTCAACTTAGTTTTGAGTCGGTTAGAGTAAACCTATCCACTGCATGACCCCTCCCTCACATGTCACCTTCATACCTGTTTACCCTCCTAGTATGACTAGGGTTGTTTGAGTATCGTAGAGCCTTGTGTGTTATGCTTAGCCATGCTTAGTGTTCTGATCTACTTCATCCGGTTGATGATTTGGATCATCTCGATAACCTTGTATGTTGTTATATTTGTGAGTACTGAGCATATGAAACTGACTAAGGCTAGCACGGGAGGCCACTTGGGTAGTGGTTATTCGTTCCGTACTCGCCAACCCTAGGATTTAAGGTCTCGCCGCGGAAGCCAAGACTGAGCGTGCAGCCACACGCGGGCCAATGAACTTCGCTCGGCTAACTAACTTGTTTGATCACTTCCATGGGTCACATAGTTTGAGCTTTCCATTTGCGGGTGTGTCATAAAAGGTTTTGGAGAAAACTAGGGCGTGACCGGGACCAGTGATGGACGTACACGGATCTTGTCCCGACTCACAGAACAGGTGCCGTCAGGAGGTGGCCAACTCCTTGTTGACGGGGTGGCCCTGTTTGGGTTGACTCATGGAAAGGGTTAAGCAAGGTAAATGCCGTGGTCGACCACACTCTGCCGCGCTCTTAGAGAGGAGCGTTACCGCGTGGCACTAAGAGTCGGTCGATACGTGTGGGTAAAGTGTACCACCCTGCAGGGATAAATCTTTCGGAAAGCCGTGTCCACGGTCATGGACAACTTGGTGAAAGTCACGGGGTCATAGATAACTCTAACGGAATGACTAAAACTTGCTGACAATGAATGAAGGATGCCTCCTCGACTACGTCGAGAGGGGTGATTCTTATAGCATAAGGTAGTCTGGGGATGAGAAAGTACTTGGTGGACTAAAGAACATGATGATCTCAGTGGTTGAGTAGATTCCTCCTCTGTTTTAGAAATTCTCTATTACACGTGCTTTTCTTCCTCAACTTCGGAAAACAAAGTTGGCTTTATGCAAAGAACCTTAAAAGCCAAGTCTTGCTGAGTACCTTTTGTACTCAACCTTGCCTCGTTGTTGTTTTGTTTCAGACTTCGGTGATGCAGCTGAAGAGGGGTTCTACCTCGACGTCGATGAGTAGTTAGGGGTTCCCAGGCAGCAGCCTGGGATCTGTAATATGGGTTTGGCTACGTTGCTTACGTTTCGGACTCTTAGTCCTTTTGCTCTTGTTGTATAGCAACATCTTTGCTTTCGCTGCTTGTTGTAATGTTGGGTTGCTTGACCTATGTTGGTCATGTAACCTCTGCGTGTAAGCTACTCTAGTATGCCTTGTTTAATACAGCTTTCATTTCTAGAGTACTGCTTTGATCGATTGTTGGTCTCGAGCCCGTTGTTATACAGTTTTGGCTATGCCTGCATAGTTGTCGCAGTCGAGGGGTTGTGGAGCCGATGATCCATGTCCGAGCCCGCCTGCCGGAGATATCCGGCCTGGGGCGAGGTAACCCCAGTAACCCTCGATTGTTGTTGCACTTTCTGGACACATAGCAGCTCTGTATAACTTTGGTCCCGTTCCTTCAGTTTCATCCGACTCGTGGACGCTTGGGTATGCATATCTGGTTATGACTAGCATGGACACAAGGAGTAGTAGACCGGGGATCCGGACTACGTGCCGATGAATCCGGTCTGCCTGCCGTTGTTTGTTGCGGCCGGGGCTGGTAACCCCGAAGCCCTTGTGGGTCCATTGCTAGGAGCACATGAGAGTTTGTATATCTCTGGGTCCGGGGTCCGACAACACTTCTCTTGCACAATCACTAACTTTTGTCACTGTATTTTTCTCTCAGGAAGATAACGCTTTCTGGAAGATAGATACCCCTCCTCCTTCCGAAAACTCGGAAGAGGACGAGGAGCCGGCTGATTCTGATGAAGGTAATATCCGAGTCTTGCTCATTTCCTTTTTTTTTGTTATTTTATCTAGGCCAACTTTTTCCTCTTTGCCAACAATGTACCTTGCTTGCCAGAGCTAGAGGACAAAGAGGATACACAATCGGATGAGAGCGAAGCTGAGCCAGAAGTGGAGGTCGGGGCAAAGAGGAGGACCCGGGGAGTTGTCTTCAAGGTGCCTTACTCCTCTATTGCCTCCAAACCATACTCGTACGCTAACATGTGCGAACTTAACCCACGTTTGATCGATTCATCACACTTGAAGGAACCCGCCCCAGTCAAGCGTAGGGTAACCCGGAACTCTCCGGGTGACGATCCTCTTCACCCGGGCATCCCTTCGTCCCCCGCTCGCCGAGCCGGTATTCCCCAAACTCATTCTCCCCACCTTCCTCGAAGATGTCCCTCTCCAAATCATCCACTAGACGGGCAAATCCGGGTCTCACTTTCCAACTCTTTGTTAGCTTCTTCCGGGTCTAGCAATGATCTCCCACCGGATTTCATTGTGAACACCGGGTGAGTTACTTTTCCTGCTACTCAATACACTAGCTTTTTCCGTATCTTTCATTCACCATATACTGACTATTTCTTTCTCTTTCTCAGGGCCAAGGTCACGATTAGTGACCCAGAGGACATGGACGTGGATAACCCGGCTATGGAGGATCCGGAAGACGTTGCGAAGACCGCGGCTGGCGATGTAGAAGAGGAAGAAAAAGACTTGCTAAAAGATCCGGCCGAGCAGGAGGCCGAGTTTCCCATGCCAACGCACACACCCGGGGACGAGGATGTCGAGATCCTGGGATCGCGGAGGGGTGACCCCACTCCTAACACTCAGGCAACCCGGATAACCTCCCCCAAGCAGGAAAGGACCCCG
The DNA here is from genome assembly GCA_028641055.1 of Alopecurus myosuroides. Classification (NCBI taxonomy): domain Eukaryota; kingdom Viridiplantae; phylum Streptophyta; class Magnoliopsida; order Poales; family Poaceae; genus Alopecurus; species Alopecurus myosuroides. The sequence continues at coordinate 335,895,685 of CM054058.1, forward strand.
CCTCCGGGTGATCAGAACCCCAGCTCCTCCAGGCCAAGACTCGGCGATATGGACTTTGAAGGAATGCTAGATGCGCTCTTCTCCCTGAAGACTAACGAAAAGGACATTCTCGAAGCCATGGCAGCTAAGCACCAGGTAATATAAACAAATGTTGCTTGTATATTCACATAGTCCCCAAGTTCCGAGTAAACTATGCATAGTTTGCTCGGTACTTTATAACTGTATAATTTACCATACCCGGATGTATCTTTTATCCGACTAACTTTTCCGTTTCTTTTCTCACAGGCATACGTGACCCAGTCTGAGGAGGTGTTGGCAAAAACCAACAAGCTCCTCGAGGTCGAGACAAAGTTATGTGAAGAGCTGGAAGTTGATGTGAAGAATCTTGACAAGGATGTGAAAAAATATAAGAAAAGGGCCCAAGCTGCTGAGGGTGCACTGAAGAAAATTTCGGCCCAGATTGCCAACACTTACCGCACTCTACTTGGTAAGAATTTCTAACTTACTAATTATAACCCGGATTTCTCATTCCGTAAGGTTTATCATCCGGGTTTCAGTGCTTTAACTTTTCTGTTACTCTGCAGGTCCAGGTGAGGAGGCCCCAGATGAAGATGATGTTGAGAAATTGAAGACGCTGAAGGCCGTAAACTGGCAACTTACTATCAGCACCAAGTGGACTTTGGAGGCTTGATGCATGTTCTACCATCCCCGCCTGGATCGACCACTGGAAGCGTTCATCGTGCCGGGTTGGGGTAACCCGTGGGCTTGCTCTGGCCAAGGCCTATTTTCCTAGGCTTGAGCCGGCAAAGCTCGTGGGCGGGTTTCCCGAGTTCAACAACGACGGCTCCAAGTTCACTGGTAAGGATTACAAGGCCATTCATGCTCAGGTACGTCACTCGGCGAGCTTAATCGCCGACAAACTGGATGTAAGAAAGATCACTCCACCTTATGATGCCAATGACAAGCCAATTCAATCGGATCTGCCTAAGCCCTTTGACATGCTGGAACGGTGGAAGGAGGAAGCTGCCACGAAGAAAGCTAAGGCCGATACTGTGCCTTCCTCCTCTACGCCGGTTGTCCCTCCTCCAGCCCGGGCAGATACTGCGGCTAACCCGGACATGGGAGCAGAGAAGACCACCGATGAGCGTTCCACAGACCCGGCCACCAAGGACAACGTTGATGACTCGGCTATGGGCGCCGAGTAAAGTTTCACTATTTCCCGCCTCAAACACTTATTCGGCCAATGGGCATTATGTAATATGCCTACTACAATTATTCTCTTAATGGTGCGCCTGTGCACTTTTCGATACAATTTCCTCGGTTTGTAATACGTTTAAACTTTAATAGCATTTGGCGGCCCTTCTGGCCCCTCACCTTGATATGTTATTTCCTAGTCTTGAACTTTGTTGCTGCTTTTCTGATTTTCGCTCTTTTTCCTTCTGTGAGACTCGGTTTCAGGGTCTCGGTGGTTTTGGCAAGTGGACTTTATTTCCTAAGTCCCCAAGTCCCCAAGACTCGGATTTTTGGGGTTTTAAGCTTAACAGCTAAACAATTTGTTTCTTTTCTCAAATTTCCAAGTCCCCAAGGCCCGAATTTCCGAGTCTAGGGGTTTGCAGTTTTCAGAAAAGCAAATTGTTTTTGCTAAGGCCCAAAACATAGAGTTACTCACGTGGGTTTGAGGTTATGCTTAATATTTTGTGAGTTTCCGGCTGTTAACCTTGTACTCTGCATAACCTATGGTTTGGATGACCCTTTTGATCCTCTTTGTTGTAAGCCGGCTTTCGCGTGGATATTCAATGCTGCTATAACTTTATAAAAACAGGGTCAGGCAAGTCCCGTTGGGCATCATGACTGATTGTGATTACACGTGAGCAAAGCATGCCACATTTTTGCGAGTCACATCAAGCTTAAACAAGAGAAATCAAAAAAAATTGGCTCTATTGTCCGGTTATAAGATTGTAATCGTACTTATTGCAAGTAATCGGTCCTTATAACTCAATGGCATCGTGGCCGGGTCTTTGGGTTTGCAACTGTGCTATTCAAGCAATCAGCCTCCAAGACCTATGTATGCAATCTTAGGAAAAATATAGAACTAATGTATTATAAAGTAAATAGGTAATACTTACCTGATAAAATAGAAAGCAGAAAGTAAAAACAGAAAGATTAAAACTTAACAGAAATAAATAAGAAAGAAGCAATATCATAGTTTAACCATCTCTTTATTGATAGTTAAAAACCCTCCAGTCCCCTTAGGTACCCTGGATAGGAAAAGAGTGCGTCTGAAACCCGATGCCTGTTACATCGTGTAATCCAACTTGTAAACCTAGCATATACTAAGTGTAGTAGGGACGTAGCTGGGCCACGTTCCATGGTCTTCCCCTCTCTTGCATAGATGAAGTGGTGTGAGCGGTATCATTGACGGTATCCGACTCTTCCCTTGCATCTATCAAGTAATATGATCCGTTACGCAGATTCCGACTTATGATGAACGGTCCTTCCCATGGTGGAGATAACTTGTGCTTTCCCTCTTTGGACTGTACCAAGCGCAATACCAGGTCCCCTTCCTGGAATACCCAGGTTTTGTCTCGCCGACTATGGTATCTCCTCAAATCTTGCTGATATATGGCTCATCTCTCCAAGGCTTGCTCCCTCTGTTCTTCTAGCATATCCACGCATCCTGCCGGGTCTTCTCATTTTCCACCTCGACATAAGCTGACACTCGGGGTGAGTCATGGATAATGTCACTCGGCAATACCGCCTCTGCGCCATAAACCATGAAAAACGGGGTCATCTGAGTAGATCTGTTAGGTGTGGTGTTAATTCCCCAAACCACCGATGGTAACTCCTCCACCCATGCTCCAGCAGCTCTGATGCACGGGACTGGCAGTCGTGGTTTTAACCCACACCCTCTCCACCTGTCCATTAGCTTGTGGATGGGCTACCGAGGCTACGGCAAGCCGGATACCATTGTTCCCGCAAAATTTCTTCATCTCACCTAAGGACATGTTGGTTCCATTGTCTGTTATTATGCTGTGAGGGTATCCAAACCGGTAGATGATCCTTTTCAGGAACTTGACTGCTGTGATTGCTTTGCAATTGGTAACTGGCATAACTTCAACCCACTTAGTAAACTTATCAATAGCTACCAAAAGATGAGTCTTTTTGCACGGTGACATGTGGAAGGGGCCCACCATATCCATACCCCAAACAGCAAACGGCCAGGTCAGCGGGATTGTTTGCAACTCCATAGCCGGCACATGGGTTTGGCGAGCGTACCTTTGACATCCATCACACCTTGCCACCAGGCGCTCCGCGTCTGCTAAGGCCGTGAGCCAAAAGAAACCGTGTCGGTATGCTTTGGCCACAAGGGATCTTGTGGAGGCATGATGCCCACAATCACCTTCATGGATCTCCTTCAAAATCTGCCGGCCTTCTTCTGGTGCTACACAGCGCAAAAAGACTCCTGCTGCACTTCTTTTATACAACTCTCCATTGATAATAGAATAGCCCTTTGCTCGCCTCAGAATTTGCCTCGCTAAAACTTCCTGCGGTGGTAATTCGCCCCGTGATAGGTAGGCCAAAAACGGTTCTGTCCACTCGGGAACAACACGTACTGTGGCCACGAGCTCCAAATCCAGGTCTTGGTTAGCCACCTCTTCCTCAGACTTGGTTTTAACAGATGGCCGCCATAACTCGTCCAGGAAAACATTAGGTGGAACCGGCTCTCTGCGCGAGCCGAGTCTTGCGAGGGCATCTGCTGCCTCGTTCTTTCGCCTGTCAATTTGCTCCACCTCATACCCGGAAAAAGACCCGGCAACCCTGTCCACCTCTCTGCGATATGCTGCCATTGTTGCATCTTTTCTATCCCAAGTTCCTGAGACCTGCTGTACCACGAGATCCGAGTCTCCGTAGCACCGTATTCGCCTAATGTTCATCTCCTTTGCTATTCGCAATCCATGTAATAATGCCTCATACTCGGCCATATTGTTGGAGCAATCGAAGTGAATCTGCAACACGTAGCTCAGTTTGTCTCCTTTGGGTGAGGTGAGTACCACCCCAGCTCCCGACCCCTCATACTGCTTAGAACCATCAAAGTGCATCACCCAAGACTCAGAACTTGGCATCATTGTGGGCATTCTTGTGTGAGTCCAATCATTGATAAAATCAGCTAAAGCTCGAGATTTGATTGCAGACCTGGGCTCATAGTTGATGTGGTAATCTCCCATCTCAATGGCCCACTTGGCTATTCTACCTGTCGCGTCTGAATTTCTGATAATATCTGCCATTGGTATAGAGCTAACCACTGTTATGGGGTGTTCCTGAAAATATGGTTTCAATTTCCGGTTGGCCATGAAGACCCCGAAAACTAGTTTTTGCCAATGTGGGTAACGCTGCTTTGCTTCCGATAGTACTTCACTCACATAATAAACCGGCCTTTGTACCGGGTGATCCTTTCCATCCTCTTTGCGCTCGACAACAACCACGGCACTAACCGCCCGGGGCCCGGCCGCAACGTATAATAACATGGGCTCTTTAGGACCCGGTGCCGCCAGAATCGGTGCCTCAGATAATTGCTTTTTCAGAGCTTCGAACGCCTCGTCCGCCTTTTGGTCCCAAACAAATTTGTCGGTTTTCCTCAAGAGCCGGTATAAAGGTATTGCCTTCTCTCCAAGCCTGGATATAAACCGGCTTAACGCTGCTACACATCCTGTAAGCTTTTGAACATGCTTCAGGCCTTCCGGCTTTTTCAGATTCTGAATAGCTTTGATCTTATCCGGGTTTGCCTCAATTCCTCTCTCGGAAACAATGAACCCGAGTAACTTTCCTGCTGGAACTTCAAATACACACTTTGTAGGGTTAATCTTCATCTGATATCTTCTCAGATTCCTGAACGTTTCCTTTAGGTCATCAATGAATGTTTCTGCCTTCCTGGTTTTAATCACTACATCATCAACATAAGCATGAACGTTGCGTCCAATCTGATCATCGAAATACTTCTGAATGCACCGTTGGTATGTTGCGCCAGCGTTCTTTAGCCCAAAAGTCATGGTTTTGTAACAGAAAGATCCAAAGGGGGTTATGAACGATGTTTTCTCCCAATCTTCCTTCTTGAGCTTGATCTGGTGATACCCGGAATAGGCATCCAGGAAACACAACAGGTCACTTCCAGCCACTACGTCTATAATCTGATCTATCCTTGGAAGGGCAAACGGATCCTTTGGGCAATGTTTGTTGAGACTCGTGTAATCGATGCACATCCTCCACTCATTGCTCTTCTTCATCACCAGAATCGGATTCGCCAACCAATCCGGGTGAAAAACCTCCATGATAAAGCCGGCTGCAAGGAGCCGAGCTATCTCCGCTCCTATAGCCTTTCTTCTTTTCTCGTTCATTTTCCTCAGGCCCTGCTTCACATGCCGGGACTTGGGATCAACATGCAAACTGTGCTCAGCTAACTAGGCTGGGATACCCGGCATATCACTAGGCGTCCAAGCGAAAACATCTTGATTACCACGAATAAACTCGATAAGCGCTTCTTCCTGCTTACTATCCAGGTTAGATCCTATGGCAAATTGCTTGGAGGGATCGCCCTCGATGAAAGCCACCATCTTTGTGTCCTGTGCTGCTTTGAATTTTGCTCTCTCGTCTTCCGTATTCGGTCTTTTCAATGTTGTTCTATCATCCAGGTCTACCTAAGACCGGTAATAATTGAGCTCTTCCTTTCTGCACGCATGTTCTGCCATTGCCGCGTCTCCTTCGTCACACTCGGCTGCTATAACCCGGTTGCCGTGTATAGTAATGGTTCGCTTGGGACCCGGGATCTTTAGCTGTAGGTACACGTAACACGGCCTGGCCATGAACTTGGCGTAAGCCGGCCTTCTGAACAGCGCGTGATAAGGACTGCGCAAATTTACCACCTTGAATGTGAGCCACTCCACTCGGAAATTGTCCTTCGATTCTCCAAAAGCAACCTCTAGAGTGATCTTTCCTTCTGGGCATGCTGAATGACCCGGCACGATCCATGAAAAACTGTAGAACTTTTGTGCAACTGAGACTCCTTGAGCCCCATGCGTAGGAAAGTTTCCCAGTATAAGATATTGATGCTACTTCCACCGTCCATCAGAACCTTTTTCAGCTCGTAACCATTGACCCGTGGTGCAACTACCAAAGCCAGCACACCCGGATGTTCTATTGTTTCCGGGTAATCCCTCCTGCTCCATGTGACCTCTTGGTCTGACCATCTCAAGTATCTCGGAAAAGCTGAAGAAATCGAGTTTACTGCTATTTTGAGTATCTTTCTATCTTTATTGGAAGTCCCCGTAGTATGGACATGGTACTACCCTAGCTGCTTGGGGTTGGCTTGGAAACCTCCAGCGCCTCCTTGATTGTTACCCGGATTACCACCTCCTGCGTTGCCGGCCGGGGGTGGGCCATTGCCCGGGTTTCCGCCCGGACCCGGTCCTGCTCCCCGGCCTGCACCTCGCATGGCCTTCTGTATTTCCTCGTTCTTCCATCTCTGTAAATCTACGCACTGCTCCAATGAATGATTAGCCGGCCTGTTGTTCCTGCTATGACGCGGACAGGGCATCCTGAAGGCTTCTATATGATTAGCCGGCCTTGGTGGTCCTTGTTAGTTTCCTCCATTGAAGTTTCCTCCGTTGAAATTTCCCTCAGCTCTGGATCTCGCAAACCCGGCTTCTGTACTAGCGACAAAATCGGAGTTTCCTTCATATGGGCGCTTGTGCAGGTTGTTTCCGTTGTTTCCTCCTTTATTACCCGGTGCAGCTCCATTGCCGGGTCTTCCACTATTGCCCGCGTTGGCCTTTGCTTTCTTATCATCGACATCCTCCTCTGTGGTATCTGTGGCGGTGTGCTTGTTGCATGCGTCCATCAACTCTCCCATTGTAACCTCTGAAGCGTGCCGGCTAGACTTCATGCGTGTCAGTTTTTGCACTAAGGGTATGTATTTGCATGTTTTTGCCATAGCTTGTAACGCATCCTTTGGCTGGATATCAGTGGACGAGTGGAGAATTTCCATAACCCGGCGCACCCAACTGCGTGCCGACTCTCTCTTCTTCTGAACACATCGCTCTAAATCATCAATCGTAAACAACTTCCTGCATGTCCCATGAAAGTGCTTGATAAAGGCAGTTTTCAGTTCACCCCATGAATTGACGGATTTCTCGGGTAGGTTATTGAACCATAACTTTGCTGCTCCCTCTGACATCATTAGGTACATGAATTTGGCTTGAAGATTCTCAGATGCGTTGCGGATTGACATGGCCATCTCATAGCTGCTCAACCAGGTTTTTGGATCCATGGTCGGCTCATAATTAACCACCTTAACCGGTTCCTTGAACTTATCCGGGTAAGGCTCAGCCCTGATGGTGTCCGACAAACACTTAGGCCCGGCGAGGTTTGTCGGCCCTGGCATCACCCGGGAAACGTGTGACGCCTCAGCGGGTATGGCGGGAGGTGCAACCGCTACCGGTCCCCTTACCACAGACCCGGCTGCCGCTCGCCTGGCTCGGGAACTGTCCACAATAGCTTGCGCCGCTGACACCGCAGGCGTTGCCGGCCTACGGGGAGGAGGCGGCATTTGCTGCTGCTCTGCCCTCCGCCGCGCCGAACTCGACTGGATATTGCCGGTATTTCCGTTCTGCCGGCTCACATATGGTGTTCCGTGCATTCTACTCCTGTTATCCGGGTAATTGGCCTGCTGAACTATTGCCGTGCGCAGCAAATCTATTGCCCGCCGGGTTTCCGCTGCATGGGGTGACTCTCCTACGGGGATGCGATCAAGTGCCAATGTTGCTGCATACACGTTATCCATGGGGTTGTTGAAGTGTCCTGGTGGAGTATGAAATCGTGGCGGTGGTGGTGGTGGTGCTGCATTGCCAGTTGCGATTCCTGTTTGCAACATGGGTAACCCGGCTTGCACGTTTGCCGGCTGTCCTCCCAGGGTTGCAGCTTGATGTCCGGTTTCCTGATTCACAACTGGAATTGGTTGATCCTGAGGGGTAATAAACAGTGCAGCCGGTTGTAGCTTCCCACCTGCAGCCGGTAATCTCGTCTGGTGCCTCTGATTGTAAATCCTAGTCGACTGGACCTGTAGCCGGTTCTCCAATTCTTCCAGCTCGCGCTGGCGCGCAGCCATCCCTTGCTTTTCAGCTTCAACATCTCTCCTTTGCTTATCCAATGCACGGCGAGCTACATCCAGGTCTCGGGCGCGCTCCGCCGCGTTTTCTGGGGTTATCACCGTTGCTAGCACCGTGGGATCTATGATCAGGTTGTTGTTGAACAGAGCCGAGTTTCGAGGATTCGAAGGTCCCGCTCCTGGTGTTCTGTTCGCCATAAACCCAAACATGTTTCTCTACCGTTCGCTTTCCCCGGTACGGCTGGTGACTAAAGCCGACTCTCCGTCAACCCGGGCTATGACCGGGTTTCCATCAGCCGGAACTTGCTGCTGGGCCAGCGCTCACGCCGCTCCGACCGCGGCCGTCGTCACATCTCCCTGATTAAGATTGGTTGCAGGGGCTGTGTAGACCGCGACCTGGCGCGCGATGCCTGGCGAAGACTCGTATTCTTACTCATCGCAGATATCCTCCTCGTATCGATCTTCCAGCAGGTGCAGGATAGACTCGGTATCATCTTCTCTCATGACCCCGCCACGCGGGGTCCATGCTGGCTCCTCCGTCTGTTCCCTCTTCGTGGTGGGCTCTTCTACCGGATCGACTATTCCGACCGACTCTTCCCCGTCCGACTGAATGCAGGTCGCTCCTCCTGATACAGAATCATATTCAACATCATCAGGAATAGAACCCGACGCACGTACCATGCCGACGAAGACGTTGACCCGGCCGATTGTGACGATAGATCCGGTTTCTAGCAGATCTGACTCTGGTCCCCAGCCAAAGTCGTCTACCATCTTCTCTCCTTCGGGGTTGGTGTAGATCTCGCTGATGACGAGGTTCTTCATGATTTCCCGAGCTTCTCCCGTGATGTAAACACCCTTGGACGTAGGCCCCACGGTGGGCGCCAACTGTCGTGGGATAATCACGGCAGACGTTACCAGGGGTAACTTATCTTGGGGCAATTCGACTCTGGTGTTTGGGAGAGGGTTTAGCTCAGGGGAAATCATTCTATCAATCGATCTGGCAGCTCTGGCAAGCAAGTCGCCGAGTCTCCGATCTAGGGTTACAATTATCAACTCTCGTATTACAGAGATACTCGAATAACTGGTGAAGCTCTCTTTTCCTAACCCTAGGAGCCGGCTTATATCTTACCCGCCCCCTGGCTTCCCATACAAGGCACACCCGGAATCCTACCCGGAAACCGCACACGAACCCTAAGTTTCCTAACTGTAACCCCAAAGGCCGGGTTACTAGGCCTAGGCCTTCTAGAAACTCCTCTTCCATAAGCCGGGTCTTGCGTGATTCCCTTTGGGCCGGGTTTCACCTTGGCGTTAGCCTACCGGGTTATCATTTCTCTATCAGTTTTTGTTTCAGAAAAGTTGTTGTGGAAACATTCTCGGAATTGGACCCCACAAAGCCCGAATTGCCTATTTTCCCCGGAAGCATCCAAAAGACCGAAGGAGAGTCCAAGAAGGGCACCAGGAGGGCACACCATAGGATGGCGCCCTCCCCCCCGGCCGCGCCAGCTATGGGTGTGGGCCCCCCGGCCTGCACCGTCTTTTTCCCTTTCGCCTATTTATTCCCCCAGATGGAAAACCCTAGACACCTGATAAAAAAAATCCCCGAAAAGTTCCGCAGCCGCCGTCGCCATCAACCCTAGACCAGGGGGGTTCTGGAGCTGTCTCTCGGCACCCTGCTGGAGAGGAAATCATCACTGGAGGCTTCTTCATCACCATGCCTTCCTCCGGAGTGATGTGTGAGTAGTTCATCCTTGGACTACGGGTCCATACTAGTAGCTAGATGGTTGTCTTCTCCTCATATGCCTCCATGTTTAGATCTCGCGAGCTGCCTATCATGATCGAGATTGATCTTATGTAATTCTATATGCTGTGTTTGGTGGGATCCGGTGAATATTGAACTTATGCCAAGTTGATTATAGTATTTATTGCATATGTTATTTGTGATCTTGCATGCTTTCCGTTGATAGTGGTTGTTCTGGCCAAGTAGTTGCTAGTGACTCCAAGAGGGAGTATTTATGCTGGATAGTGGGTTCATGTCTCCTTTTCGCCTGTGCTCGAGTGACAGAAACGTGATGGGGGAGGATGTGCTGTTGCCACTAGGGAGAAAACAACGGTGTGAGTGCCCGCATGTACAATCATTGCTTACATTACACACATTGTTTAATGCAGTTATCTGTTGCTTGCAATTTAATACCTAATGGGGGTCGGATGATAACCTGAGAATGGATTATTAGTCATAGATGTAGATGGATTTCGGTCTATGTATATTGTTGTAATGCCCGCACTAAATATCATAGTAGTCATCATGTTATAATGTGCACTACGGTGCAACCTTTATTTGTCAATTGCCCAGTTGCAATTTGTTCACCCAACATGTTATGTTTATGGAGAGATGCCACTAGTGAACCTATGAACCCCGGTCCATTTTCCTACACTGTTAAACAAACCACAACAATTTCCTGCTTTCTTTACTTACTGCAAGCATACATCATTTTCCACACTATACGTCTAATCTTTGTTTTCAGCAAGACCGGTGAGATTGACAACCTCACTGTACCGTTGGGGCAAAGTATTTTGGTTGTGTTCTGTGCAGGTTCCACGTTGTTGCTGACACCGGTGAAGCGCCATCACCACAGTCAGTGGCATCAACCTTCCGAAGGTGCTCTTTCTCCTACTGTATTGATAACATTGGTTCTTAACTAAGGGGAAAACTCGTACTTCTGTGCTCATCACACCCTCCTCTTGGGCTCTCCCAACGAGTGCACGATCTGCACCATCAAGGGCTTTTTTGGCGCCGTTGCCGGGGAGAAGGAAGTCTTCTGGCAAGGGGAGCCTCTCACTCTGAACCTCTTTATTTTGTTTATTGTCTTGTTATTATTTTTATCTTGTTTTTCTTCTCTATATTAAAAACACAAAAAATTAGTTTACTTCATAGATGTTATTTTTATTGCTTGATTTTATGTCTAGTTTTGTTCCTGTCACTATGTCACCGGAAGAAACAATCTTCACTTACAAGCAAGGGAGTGAGGAGAGTTTGAAGGAAGCTTGGTCTAGGATTTTTTATTCTTATAGTAAAACTGAACCCATGATGACTCTGAATTTATGTCTTAGTAGCTTTTACTTTGGTCTTGTTCTTTGCTATAGATATGCTTTAGACTCTGCAATAGGAGGAGACTTCCTACGTTGTGATGGGGTTCAAGCTCTTAATGCCATTAAAAAGTTGATTGCAACTTCTAGCTCAACTAGTAAATTTGATTCATCCCTTCTGAGCTTTCAGGATAGATTAAATACTCTTGAAACAAATATATCCTGTTTAAAAGAAGCCTATAACCAAATTCGTGCTTGTTATGATTATGTGCCAATAAACTTTGAACCTTCAATGTGGATCCCTATAGTAAAAGTTGTTATAAATGGTGAAACTTTTCATGCTCATTGCGATATTATGACTGAATTTTGCCTTATGCCTAGAAAAATCTACGAGTCTTGAGTCTTTGGAAACTTTCTGAAGGGGGAGAAGAAATACCCCTTATAAATAATACTGCTATTTTGCCCATTGGGATAGCTGAGGGAGTGTTTACGAAAATCATGGGAAGGACAATATCCACTGATTATCCTGTTATTGAATGTGTAGGAGAAGGACGAATTACACTTGGAAGGTCCTTGCTGAAACTCCTGGGGGTAGTAATAGATGTGGGGAAAGGTACATTAAATTTTGACTTTGCACCAGGGTGTGGCCTGATGCACTTTGTTGGGAACCCCAAGAGGAGGGTATGATGAGCACAACGGTACGAGTTTTCCCCTTAGTTAAAAACCAGGGTTATCAATCCAGCAGGAGGACCTTCGGAAGGTTGATTCCACTGACGGTGGTGATCAGGATATAATAGGGGTCCATGGTGAATGTACATGCTTGAGTTGGAAGGAAATATTGAGTCTCACTGATGTTTATTATAAGGTGAATTTTTTCCTAGTAATAAATAATATTTGTGTTTTATGAGAATGTTATACTAGCTAAGCCTATGAATTCATGTATGATTAGGTTTATTAATAACACAAACATGGATGGATAAGAGGAAGCAAGGAGCAAAGGAAGGAGGCATGGAAAACAACAACAAGGAAATAATGTTTCAGTTCGGACTGGCAGGAGTTCCGAATTTGAAATAGTCATGGATTCTTCATACGGGCTCCAAATACAGCAAACGAGCACAATCCGATTAGGAAATTTGAAGAGCTTTCCAATGGATCCGGCCCCATCAACAAATTATACTTGTGCAAGCCGTGGTGACCAAAACAATCTACGAATAGTTTTCCGCCAGTTTCCAAATAGAGTCCAATTGGCTGCACCCATATTGGGTCAGTTTGTATCCAAGTTTGAGGAGTCCAATCGAGTAGGAATAAGTCAATTTTCGTGGGAAACATCCCCTCCTTCATATATAGCTAACACCTGTGTGTGGAATAGATTAGACCAAGTTTAAGATAAACCCTAGATTTCTAAGATTGAACCATGTTCATCTGAAATTTATGAACCACCAAGTTTGTAACGATAGGGTGGTGTAAACATTGTAAAGTTGCGTGATATCTTGTTATTCCAATGGGAATAGGGGGATACAGGACCACTCGTGATTTTTTATTGCGTGTGCAAGAGTGTGTAGTTGAGAATATGATGAGGACATCCCTAGCTCTTCACCAACAAACACACATGATAATGTTGCTGTTCAAGATAACACTAATGGAGTGAGACTTGGACCTATGAAAAGATCAAGAACCAAGTTATTAGAACAACATGTGAACTCACTCTTAATAGAATTTGATGTTTGTGATCATGAGAATTTTATACTGCCTAAGTCTATGCATTTATGTATGATCAGGGTTGTTGATAACACAAACATGAATGGAGAGGAGACACAAGAGGAGCTGGAAAACAACAAGAACAAGCTGGAAAACAAGAAGTACATGCTGGAAAACAAGAAGGAGCAGCTGGAAAACAGAAGCCACAAGATGGGAAACAAGTTGGAGCTGCTGGAAAACAAGGGAGAAATGGATGGAAAACATCAAGGGGGCGCCCCACACCTTGTGGATGCGCCATAGAAAGAGTCCTGGTAGTTTAGGAGAAGTGGACCTGCGAGTCCTTATTTCATAGGACTCTTCTTTTAAATTTCGGATTGTAATAAAAGGGGGATAGAGTCCCACCCGAACACAACTAGGGGGGGTGCGCCCCACCTCTTTGGCCGCACCCCAACCCCTCATAAATAGCCGTCCCTTGCGCCCCAAATAGGTTAGATTAAGTTTTAGACAATTTCCCTTACACCTCAGATTGTATTGCTTGTTTAAGCTTTCATCTTGAAGTAAAGATCTGTTGCAAATTCTGCGTGTTATCATCTATTCCATTGGGAATTAGAAGGTACATGACCACTTGTAGTCGGTTGATTACATTGTGCAAGAGTGTGTAGTTGAGAATATCCACAGGGATTGAAAGCTGTTGCATTGGCAATCAGGTATCATCCAGGAGAGATCTCAGTGAACCACTAGTTATCATATCAATTTGTGTTGCTCTTTGAGAAGATCGGGCCACCCCATATCATCTTGGTATCAGAGTTCCAGGTTGCCTCTTTGAGCAATTTCGTTTTCATTCGTTTTTTAGATTGTTTTCTTCCTATCCAGAAAAAGCCACACAAAAAGAGAGATTGGAGATTTCGCCATAGACTAGATCAACACCAATTTGCTTCTTCTTTTACTGTTTTCTGTTGATTTTGTGTACCTGTTTTTCTTTTTGTGTCTTTGAGTTTCTAGGTTTAGGTTTCTAGTTCATCTTGTTCGAGTTCTATCTTATTTCTATTCAGATCTATACCAGAAAAAGTCACACCAAAAATATCTTGCAGTTGCAAGAACATTGGAGATTGGATCTATTGCTCTCAGGAAAACAACCATAGCCCTTGCAAAATTTGCTTGTTGGCATTGTTCCGAAGCAAGATCTATTTCTATTCCGAGATTGGAGATTGTTCCAAGTTGGTTCGGTTCATATACCCTGCCACGAAAAACTTCTTCAAATTCCATACGGAATATTACTCCTAATCGGATCCGAGTTGGACTCCTGCCCGGCACAAAAACAGGCGAATTCCTGCCGTGAGAACAAGTGCTGCCGTGGGCAAATATTTGGGTTGTTTTTCTTCGTTTTCTTCCCGTGTTCTTTAGGATTTCCTTTCTGATCTTTGTGAACTATAGCCAAAGCCATTCTACATCACAAATACTAGGAACTTTCCTATAAGACTGGCATATTTTGTGCTCATCAGGCTGCTCAATCGATTTTTCCATCGTGCTGTTTTTCAGGAAAAAAATTCTCCGCGGTGCAGATTGGACAAATTGTTTGTCCGTACAGTCCGTACAGATTGGACAAATTGGGCCATAAGAGTGAAAAAATAGAAGAGAAAAAACAGAAAAATCAAAGAGAAAAGAGGCCCCCCAAAGTACTGATCATTGCCACAAGTTTGGAGCTGTTTTACAGCTGTCTGCACTACTATTTTGAGCAATCTTGTGCTTGATTTACATTGAGCTTTTGCTAGTGTCTTTCGAGTGCTTGCAACAAATTCTACCATATAGTTGCTCGCCACATTTGTCTCCGAAAGAGTGTGTGTTTCCGGGTCAATTTTTATATCACATTGGACAGTTATTTGGAGTTGCTTTTTGGTGTTGTTAGGTATCCCAACCAAGCCCCACCATATATCCTGATTATTGTCTTGTGATAACTGAGATCCCTGATATTCTCTTCTCACACTTGGTACATATAGCTGCCACTATTTGTTGGTGAAGTATTTTTTCTATTCACTCTGGAGAAGTGAGATACACCATTATCTTGCTGGATTGAGTGACTTGAGAGAAACAAACACCCACCTATACTTGTTTTGTTTTCACTAACATAATGGATTCTTCTAGTGTTGCTGATGTGCAGGCAAAGAAGAAACCAGAGGATTTGGTGCAATGGAATGAGTATGAGGCACTAAGAGATACCATGTACAAGAGAATAGCTACAGAAATAGACAAAAATGATGATGCACTGAGGCAAGAACTAAACACTCTAGATCTGAAGATAGAAGCTGCTGCTACTCAAGAATCTGTTGATGTGCTCCAGGAATCTGTGAGAAATTTAACAAGACAGATTGCTAATTTAGCTACTCTAGTACAACAAAGAGCTCCTAATGCTGGTGCACACCTGCATGATGAGAATAATCTTGATAACGGCCGAGGCAATGATGGCCATGGCCGTGGAGGAAATGCTTTTGCTCGAAGAGTTCAAGCCCCAGAAAACAGTAGGGAAGATGATGGTTTGGGAAAACCTAAATTTTCTATCCCTCCTTTCACATTTGATCATGATGATGTGGAAGAATATTTGTTATGGGAGCTGAAAATAGAGAAGCTATGGAGATTACATGATTATACTGAGGATAGAAAAATAAAACTTGCATCTTCTGGGTTTGATGGCTATGCTCTTTTGTGGTGGGATAATATCACCCAATTAAGAGCAGAAGTAGGTGATCCAGAAATTGTTACTTGGAGAACTATGAAGCAAGTAATGAGGGACAGATTTGTACCCAAGAATTACATTAGAACACTATATGATAAACTCCAACAGTTAAAGCAAGGCTCATTGTCAGTTGATGCTTACTATAGGGAGATGGAGTTGATTCTCCAAAGAGCTCGAGTTAGAGAGGAGCCGGAACACACTATGCAACGCTTTCTCTCAGGGTTGCAATTTAAAATAAAGAGCATTGTGAGGCATCTCCAATATAATGACATGAATGAGTTATTACATCACGCTAGAGAAGCGGAAGCACAATTGGCCGAGGAGGCTAAGCTGAGTGCTAGAAGGAGTTTTCCTCCTAGAAATTCTTCTTTTTCATCACCATCACCACAAGGGTCTCAATTTCGTGGTGCATCAACCTCCAAACCTGAGACTACCACTTCTAATAGCAAGAAAACATCCCAACCAGCTGCAAGTGCAGGTAGTTCTACCATGTCCACAGCAAGAAATAGAGATATGAGCTGTCACACATGTGGAGGAAAAGGGCATTTCAAGAGAGATTGTCCTAATAAAAAGGTCATGCTTGTTAATGAGGATAATGAGTATGAAACTGGTGATGATGCTGATCCCGATGAGGAGGATAATGATGATGTAGATGGTCCAGTTGATGCATATGCTACGCATTATCCCACTATTGTTTGCACACAAAAATCAATGGCGTTGAGTGTTACACCAAGTCCAGAAAATCAGAGATGTAATTTGTTCCAAACTAAAGCTATTGTAGGCCCTCAAATGGCTTGCAAAGTTATTGTTGATGGAGGAAGTTGCAGAAACTTAGCAAGCAAAGATTTATGTGCAAAGCTAAAGTTGAAATATATCCCACACCCTCATCCTTATTACATTCAATGGTTAAGTGATAAAGGAGAAATGAAGGTGAGCTACATGGTGAGAGTTGAATTTCAAATTGGACCATACACAGACACCATTGAGTGTGATGTGGTACCAATGTCTGTTTGTCACATGTTGCTGGGAAGACCATGGCAGTTTGACAGGAATGCTATTCACAATGGAAGGTCAGATACATACCAGTTGAATTGGCATGGGAAGGACATCATTCTGAGGTCTATGACACCACAGCAAATTGTAAATGAATCTCGTCAAAAAACAGAAGTGAATTTAGAAACTAAGAGTGAGAGAGATGAGATGAGAGGAAACAAAAATACTGTGAGTGATAATAGCAAAGCCAAGCTGAGTGGTAAAAATAAAAGTGAGGGAGTGAGCCTATTATGCATGTTAGCCACCAAAGATGACTTGAGAGAGTTTAGTGAGGATCCTAGTTTAGTACCTATAGTGCTCATGCACAAGGGAGAAATTTTGGTTTCTAACGACATGACCCCTCTCTCTATTGGTGTTTCTAATGTGTTGCAGGAATTTGATGATGTGTTTCCAGAGGAGGTACCAGCAGGGTTGCCACCATTGCGTGGCATAGAACACCAAATTGACTTGATACCTGGAGCCACATTACCAAACCGAGCCCCTTACAGGACTAATCCCCAGGAGACGAAGGAAATTCAGGAACAAGTACAAGAGCTCCTTGATAAAGGGTATATTCGCATCAGTCTTAGCCCTTGTGCTGTTCCTGTGATTTTGGTTCCTAAGAAAGATGGTACATGGCGCATGTGCGTAGATTTTAGAGCAATAAACAACATCACTATTCGTTATCGTCATCCTATTCCAAGATTGGAAGATATGCTAGATGAATTAAGTGGTGCTACTGTTTTTTCTAAGATTGATTTGCGTAGTGGTTATCATCAAATTAGGATGAAAGAGGGGGATGAGTGGAAAACAGCCTTTAAGACAAAATTTGGTTTATATGAATGGTTAGTGATGCCTTTTGGTTTAACCAATGCACCTAGTACTTTCATGAGACTTATGAACCATGTTTTGCGTAACTTTATTGGCAAATTTGTGGTAGTCTATTTTGATGATATTCTCATATATAGCCACAATGAAACTGAACATATTGATCATATTAGACAAGTCTTGCATGTGCTAAGAGAAAACAAATTATTTGGTAATCTTGAGAAGTGCACTTTTTGCAAAGATAAGGGCATATTTCTGGGATATGTTGTTTCTAAACATGGGATTGAGGTAGATGATTCGAAAATAGAAGCTATAAGAAATTGGCCTACCCCCATGAATGTGAGTCAAGTGCGTAGTTTTAATGGTCTTGCTGGTTTTTATAGAAGATTTGTTAGAGATTTTAGTACCATTGCTGCACCTTTGAATGATTTGACTAAGAAAGGAGTTGATTTCGAATGGGGTGTTGCTCAAGATATGGCATTTGATGAGCTGAAAAATAAATTGATTTCTGCACCATTGTTGATGCTTCCAAATTTCAATAAACAATTTGAGATTGAATGTGATGCCAGTGGCATTGGAATTGGAGGAGTACTTATGCAAGAAAAGAAACCTATTGCTTATTTTTCTGAGAAATTGCATGGTGCACAATTGAATTATTCTGTCTATGATAAAGAGTTGTATGCGCTTGTTAGAGTTCTTGAGGTTTGGAAACATTATTTGTGGCCAAAAGAATTTATCATACATTCTGATCATGAGGCATTGAATTTTCTGAAGAGCCAATCTAATCTTAATAAGAGACATGCTAAATGGGTAGAGTTCATTGAGTCTTTCCCATATATTATCAAGTATAAGAAAGGATTGGACAATGTGGTTGCTGATGCACTATCTAGAAAGAACATGCTTCTTACCAAACTAGATGTGCAAGTTCCTGGTTTAGAGAGTCTACGTGAATTATATGCAAATGATACTGAGTTTTCTATGCCTTTTGCTAAATGTACTAGTGTAAAAGCATGGGATAAATATCATATTCATGATGGCTTTCTGTTTAGAGCTAACAAATTATGTGTTCCCGAGTGTTCTTTGCGTTTGCTGTTGTTGCAGGAATCTCATAGTGGAGGATTGATGGGACACTTTGGACGGGAGAAAACATTACTCATGTTAGCTGATAACTTCTATTGGGCACATATGAGGCGAGATGTCTATAGATTTGTGCAGCGTTGCATCACTTGCAACAAAGCAAAGTCAAAATTAAAACCTCATGGGTTGTATACCCCTCTTCCTGCACCTACTACACCATGGGAGGATATTAGTATGGATTTTGTGCTAGGATTACCAAGAACCAAGAGGGGACACGATTCAATATTTGTGGTAGTGGATAGATTTTCCAAGATGTCACACTTTATTGCATGCCACAAAAGCGACGATGCGTCGCATATTGCTAATCTGTTTTTTAGGGACATAGTGAGATTACATGGAGTACCCAAGACTATTGTTTCTGATCGAGACGTGAAGTTCATGAGCTATTTTTGGAAGACACTTTGGGGGAAGCTGGGGACAATGTTGCTGTTTTCAACTACATGTCACCCCCAAACTGATGGACAAACGGAGGTGGTGAATCGCACATTATCACAATTGTTGCGCACCATGATCAAGAAGAACCTGCGGGGGTGGGAGGAGTGTTTGCCTCTTGTTGAGTTCGCTTATAACAGGGCTGTACACTCCACTACTCAGCTATGCCCGTTTGAGGTGGTGTATGGTTTCAAACCCATTACTCCACTAGATATGTTGCCGCTTCCCATATATGAGAGAGTTAACATGGAGGCTTCGAAGCGTGCTGATTTTGTAAAGAAGATACATGAGAAGACCAAGATGGCTATAGAGAAGAAGGGACAACATGTGGCTGAACGCATGAACAAGAAAAGGAAGGAGATGATATTTCGGGCTGGTGATATGGTGTGGGTGCATTTCCGCAAGGATAGATTCCCAAAATTACGCAAGTCCAAGTTGATGCCACGAGGAGCAGGTCCATACAAAGTTCTTGGTCGAATCAATGATAATGCATACATGATAGATCTTCCAGCTGAGGAGTTTGGTGTTAGCAATTCCTTCAATGTTGCTGATTTGACACCATATTACGGAGATGACCTTGATGCGTCGAGGTCGACGCCTTTTCAAGAGGGGGAGGATGATGAGGACATCCCTAGCTCTTCACCAACAAACACACATGATAATGTTGCTGTTCAAGATAACACTAATGGAGTGAGACTTGGACCTATGACAAGATCAAGAACCAAGTTATTAGAACAACAGGTGAACTCACTCTTAATAGAATTTGATGTTTGTGATCATGAGAATTTTATACTGCCTAAGTCTATGCATTTATGTATGATCAGGGTTGTTGATAACACAAACATGAATGGAGAGGAGCATCAAGAGGAGCTAGAAAACAACAAGAACAAGCTGGAAAACAAGAAGTACATGCTGGAAAACAAGAAGGAGCAGCTGGAAAACAGAAGCCACCAGATGGGAAACAAGTTGGAGCTGCTGGAAAACAAGGGAGAAATGGATGGAAAACATCAAGGGGGCGCCCCACACCTTGTGGATGCGCCATAGAAAGAGTCCTGGTAGTTTAGGAGAAGTGGACCTGCGAGTCCTTATTTCATAGGACTCTTCTTTTAAATTTCGGATTGTAATAAAAGGGGGGATAGAGTCCCACCCGAACACAACTAGGGGGGGTGCGCCCCACCTCTTTGGCCGCACCCCAACCCCTCATAAATAGCCGGCCCTTGCGCCCCAAATAGGTTAGATTAAGTTTTAGACAATTTCCCTTACACCTCAGATTGTATTGCTTGTTTAAGCTTTCATCTTGAAGTAAAGATCCGTTGCAAATTCTGCGTGTTATCATCTATTCCATTGGGAATTAGAAGGTACAGGACCACTTGTAGTCGGTTGATTACATTGTGCAAGAGTGTGTAGTTGAGAATATCCACAGGGATTGAAAGCTGTTGCATTGGCAATCAGTATCATCCAGGAGAGATCTCAGTGAACCACTAGTTATCATATCAATTTGTGTTGCTCTTTGAGAAGATCGGGCCACCCCATATCAGAATATCCAAAGGGATTGATTGTTGTTGCATTGGCAACAGGGGTCATCCAAGTGAGAGGTCTCAGTGTAGCACTAGTTAACACAAAATCCAGAAAATCCACAAAAAAAGAGAGAAGATCATTGAGAAGATCGGGCCACCCCATATCATCTTGGTATCAGATTCTCAGGTTTACTCGGTGAGCAAATTCATCCCTAGTTTAGTAGTTTTTATTTTCTATCCAGAAAAAGCCAACAAAAATAGTTGTTTAGTTTATTGCCAGAGCCTAGATCAACACCTATTTGCATCTACTAGTTGTTGTTTCTTGTTGATTTGTGTTCCTCTTTTTCTGTTTTTAGTTTTTGTCTCTTAGGGTTAGGGTTCATCGTGTTCATCTTTTGTTTTAGATCTATACCGAAAATCCCAGTAAAAATATTTGTCCAAAGCTGCTGCGCGTATTTGTCCTACTCGATTTACCTCCCGATTTCGTTGCTGCTCCGCGTCACGGAAGTCCACGCACCGCGTCACGGAAATCCAAGTCGCTGCCGCACACGCGCGCTACGGGGCGATCCACAAACGGACAAAACGCGTGGTTGCGCGTCGGTCCCAACGCTACCGTCCAAAACCGCCTCCGATTCCAAGACAAAGCGCGCGCGCTGCTTTGTTGGATCCAGATTCCACCGTCCCCGCTACGCGCCAAAATCTCGCGCTGTCGTATCTGAGCAAACCATCGGCAAACGCGGGCAGCGTGGGCACTACGTGCCAACCACGCGATTCGCACGCACCACCGCGATCGGCAAACAAGGTCCACGCGTTTTCCTTCCC
Source organism: Alopecurus myosuroides (assembly GCA_028641055.1). Classification (NCBI taxonomy): domain Eukaryota; kingdom Viridiplantae; phylum Streptophyta; class Magnoliopsida; order Poales; family Poaceae; genus Alopecurus; species Alopecurus myosuroides. The sequence goes on from CM054058.1 coordinate 335,917,124, forward strand.
GTGTTGGGGCCGCGTGCATCTTGTTCCAGTCGGCCTCCGCGCTACCACCTGGTCCCATGTCGGAGCTACCAGGCGCGCACCCACCGTCTCGCAACAAAAACCACCTGCGGGTTGTCAGTCCACCGGAGTTTTCTGTGTTCCCGGGATTCGTTCTGCATTCGGGCCACACGCAACAGCACCTACGCGCGCTGGTTTGCCAACTTCACCGATCCGCACCGATCCACATGCACCTCGCACAAACCGCAGCAAGTCCACACAACTGCGCGCCGTTTTCTCTCTATTTCTTAGTTTCTTTTGTTTTTCTTCCTGTTCTATCCCTAGGATTCTGTTCTGATCTATGATAAAGCCTTAGCTACAGCCATTCTACAACAAATATTAGGTACCCAAAACCCAAAGACTAGTTGTTTTTATTGCTCTAACATGCTGCTCAATTTGGTCGATTTTTGTCCATATTTTCTATTTTCCCTGACAGGTTGCTCCTAGTTAATTCAAAGGCCACTGGAAAAGTACAAAAAAATAGAGAAAAAGAGAAAAAAGTATAAAAAAATAGAAAGAGAGAAAAAGCAAAAAGAGGCCAAGCCATATAATATCACTAGTGGAGCTTATCATATCTTGTATATTTTTGTGGACATTTGAGCAATCTTGTGCCTGTTTTCATAGAGTATTTAGTGTCTTTCTAGTGCTTGCAATATCTCTTCCATATAATTGCTAAGCCACATTTGTCTCCCAGTGTGAGTGTGTTCCTTTAGTGTTTTTCATCACATTAGACAGTGCATTGGAGTTGCTATTTTGGTGTTGTTAGGCTTCCTAACCAAGCCCCACCAAATACCCTGTTTTTCATTGTAACACTTGATATCCTGGTTATTCTCTTCTCACACTTGGTACACTTTTCATTGATACTTGTTGGTAAGTAAATCCTATTCACTTTGGAACGGTGAGATACATCTTCTTTGCTGGTTTTGAGTGAGTTGTGAGAGAACACCACAACCTATTATTATTTTGTTTCACTAACAAATTAATCAATGGGTTTTCCTAGTTTTGATGCTTGCAGTGCTATGTTTTGGAAGAAGGATGCTAATGGGATTCCAGCAAAAGATTTATTCCACTTCACAACATACATCAAGGAAAGCAAGGTTGCTATTACCCTTGATAAAGGTACACGGTATAATTTTGTTAGTCTCGAGGTTGTTGAAGAATTGCAGCTGGTTCCAAACACATGTGATCCATTTAGGTTACCTACATATGATGATGAACTTCTTAGTACTCACATAGTTTTTGTTCCTTTAACCATTCATGGCCATAAGGAGAAAATTTTATGTCATGTGATGCCTAGAGCTATTATTTATTCTGATCTTTTGTTGGGACAACAATGGTGCACTAGATATAGAGTTAATTTTGATAGCCATTATCCTGATTTACAATTCTTTTGGAACAATAAGAAAGATTGGATAATAAATGCATGGCTTACAAAATTTCAAAGAGTTAGACATCAACCCTTAATTTCTTCTAAAATTCTTGAAAAGCAAAATCTTGAAAAACTTGAGATGCAAAGACTTGAGCGTATAGTTATGGGATTTGTCGAGGATGAGAAGGCATGTGAGGTTGTTTCTACTAATGTAATCATGTCTAATCCTAGTGTTGTTTCTTGTGATATGAAGGTTACTTTTGAAGAAAGGGAGCCACATCAAATACAACCTGCATCACCACTTGAGATAGATGAATTGGTACCTACTAAATCTGAGGAGGATGTCATTGATAAAGGTGCTAATTTCGAGCTACAAATTTCAAGTGCTGAATTTTGTGAGTCTACTAATTTGCTAGTGGATTCTTGTGAGTTAACAAGCATATATAGTTCACCACCATGTGATAATTTGATAATTTCGAATTTTGAGCATGTGGTATTGATTACACATAAGGAAGTACTTGCTAAAGTACCACCTAATAATATTGTGTATTCCATCATGTTACATGAACCAATTACTGTGCAATGTGCTATGAATAAGATTGCTGAAATTTCATATGTCAATTCTAGCACCTATGCTACTTGTTTCATTTTTAATTTGGTTGGTGACTATAACATGAATGAAATTTTTATGGTGGATCAAATATGTATTACTTGTGATAAAATGGCTAAATTGAACATTGTGTTACCTTGGTTAGATTGTTTACAATTTGCTAAATGTGAGAATGATTTTACACATATGTTTGGTTTGCCACAAAACTTGATAACTACATGTGCTACTGAATTATTCTTCACTTATATTTGCAAACTGAGTTGCAACTTTCATAATAATAATAATAAACATGTTAAGATACTTGAGTGTACTACTACCACCAAATTTGATCATAGATCTTCTGTGAGACCACCAAAATGCATACATAGATGTTTCTCCCTATGATCATGATTCTATGAGCTTCACTTACACTTGCAATTGTGATTGCTATTTGATGAGATGCTATTTGTCAACTAATGCACCCCATTATAGATACATATATTGTGCATACACATTGTTATTTTTGTTTCTTCCACGTTAAGTTTACCACAAGCCGCGGACGTCTTGTCTTGAGAAAGGGAGGATGATCAGGATATAATAGGGGTCCATGGTGAATGTACATGCTTGAGTTGGAAGGAAATATTGAGTCTCACTGATGTTTATTATAAGGTGAATTCTTTCCTAGTAGTAAATAATGTTTGTGTTTATGAGAATGTTATACTACCTAAGTCTATGAATTTATGTATGATTATTTTTATTAATAACACAAACATGGATGGAGAAGAGGAAGCAAAGAGCAAAACAAGGAGGCATGGAAAACAACAACAAGGAAATAATGTTTCAGTTCGGACTGGCAAGAGTTCCGAATTTTAAATAGTCATGGATTTTTCATACGGGCTCCAAATACAACAAACAAGCACAATCCGATTAGGAAATTTGAAGATCTTTCCAATGGATCCGGCCCCATCAACAAATTCGACTCGTGCAAGCCGTGGTTACCGAAACAATCCACGAATAGTTTTCTGCCAGTTTTCAAATAGAGTCCAATTGGCTGCACCCATGTTGGGTCAGTTTGTATCCGAGTTGGAGAAGTCCAAACAGGTAGGAATAGGTCAATTTTCGTGGGAAACATACCCTCCCTCATATATAGCTACCACCTGCATGTGGAATAGATTAGACCAAGTTTAAGATAATGTAACACCTGGGGTGTTCCCCCTTAGTAGAGTTGTTTGTTTTCTTTTGCTTGCATCACATGCATCACATAAGCATTGCATCCTGTTTTCCAAACCACTCAAAAATCCAAACCAATTTAAATTGTTCAAAACATGCCTAAAATTTCCAATTGAAAGTTGCAAAGTAAACCACTCAATTGTTTTTCAAAAGTTTGAAGTTTAATTTATTTAAATTGCCTGCTAAATAAAAATTTCCCTTTTGTTAAAAAACCCTAATGGCAAATTAAATTTCAAATCAATTCCTTCTTAATGGGCATGTTTCCAATTGTGGTTTAAACATTAAATTCTTGCAAACAATTAAATTCCCTAATGTTTTCATAATTGTTTGAGCTTATTAAATAAAACTTGTTTATTCCCAAAAATTCCAAATCAAACTAATATTTGAAAATCCAACTAACCATTTAAAATCAAACTAATATTTCAAATTTTGGAATCAATACTAACCTTGCTTTTACTCATTGTTTTGCAAATTAATAAAATTTAATTATAAAATAAACACCCCCAAACCCTATTTGAAATTCAACTAACAATTTAAAAAAACCAAACTAATAATTCAAAGTTCTGAAATCAATGCTAACATTTGCTTCTAATTTCTGTTTTGAAAATTAACACAACTAATTCATAAAAGAAAAACCCTAACACTTTTTCTATCTCTCTCTCCCTTTCATCCTTTACAAAAAAAAAGAGAAAAGGAAAAAAAAAATCAAAAGGAAAAGGAGAGAGGCAGCCAGCCCGTTTTTCCTTTTTTTCCCTCTTCCCAGCCCATCACCACCCAAGCCCATTTTTCTTCTGGCCCGATACCCTTTCGTGCGTTGTCTCCTTCCTCACTGTCGTCATCCTCTGTACGACCTCGCTCCCCACCGTGTGATCCTCCTCCCCCCTCCCGATTGCCTGCCGTACCGAGCACGGACGCCCATAAAACCACCTACCCCTCCTGCTAGCCCTCGCCCTAGCCCCTACCCCCTCTCCCATCACCCTCCGCCGCCAACTTTTCCTCTCTTCCACCTCCCTCTCTCTCTGCAATTCTCCCTGCACCCACCAACCGAACGCCACCGTCAGAACATCGCCGCCGCCCCGACCACCACGGCCCTCCTCGAGCTGCGCCAAGCACGGGAATGGAACCGTGGTGGCCCCGTCCACCCCCTCGCCTCCTCGCCGGTTGCTGGGAACCACCGTGGTGGCCGCGCCATCGCCGGAAAAACCTCGCCGCGGCTGCACGTCGACAGCAGCTCGACCAACCGAGGTGAGCGCCTCCCTCTTTTCCTCTCCCCCTCCCGCTCCGATCTGCCGCACGCACGCACCACCGCACACTCACTGCTGCGCCCACACGCACACGGCGCGAGTCGAGCACCAGCAGCTCGAGATCGCCGGAGATCGCTGCTCGTTCCCGTCAGTTTCAGAGACTGCTGTCGAAATTCAGTTAACACTGTCAAGTACACCTCTTCTTTCGTCAGTCGTCTGTAACATCACAACCGTGACAGTAGCGTAGTGGTTCAGTTCCTGCGCTCGCGCCGCGAGGGCAGCGGGTCGAGTCCCCGCGGGCGCACTGCCCCGCCCCCTTTTTGCGATTTATTCGCGCGCGCGCAGGTCCCACATGTCATCGGCCCTGGAGCCTCTGTGGCTACACCGCGCCTCGTCAGCGCCCGCGTGGCGCTAGGGCCCGCTGGCCAGCCACTGCGGTTAGGGCGCATGATGGTACAACTCGCCCAGATCCAGATCTGGATCTGGGATCTTGCGTCCATGCCCCTGGCCTTTCCGTTTTTACACCGGAGCCCCTCTCTGCTGTTTTTTTCCTCACAACCACATCCCTGTCTTTTGCAAATAAACCCTAAAACTTCAAATGCTCATAACTTTCAAACCACAAACCCAAATGACACAAATTTTATATGTATCCCAATCAAAATTTCATGAACTTTTCAAATATGTATTTTGTTTGCTGTTTTGAACATTCCAAATATTTTCAAACTCCAAATTCAAATAACCCTTATGAATTTGATTAATTCCATAACAAATTTAGATATCTTTCAAATGGCCCATATAAAATATGTTTTCCAACCAAAATTTCATGCTCTTTCCAAATATAACATTTGTATTCTGTTTTGAATAATTCAAATGCATTCCAATTTCAAATTTAAACAAGTCATTTAAAATTTGAGTAATTTCATAAATAATTCATACTTATTTCAAATAACACAAATGAAATATGTTTTCCATGCCATTTTAAACCACCTTTTCAAATATAAATTTTGTTTCATGTTTTGGATAATTAAAATTGCTTGAATAATTTAAACCTTGTTTAAATCATTTAAATTTGCTAAATTCATAACTTGCTCAAATGAAATTATTTTTGAACTTATAAAATATGTTTTCAAACCAGAAAAACATAACCTTTTCAAATATGAATTTGAATTTATGTTTTGAACAAATAAAATTCAAACAATATTCAAACTTGAATTAAATTCAATTAAAACTTGTTTAATCTTGTTTAATTCATAATTAAATCATTGTAATTCCTTTTCCAATAATTGAAACATGTAATCCACCTAAAACTTTGTGTTCTAATCAAACATGAACTTTGTTATCTGTTTTGAACAATTAAAATTGATGAAAACAACAAATGCTTGTGTGACCCCTTTAAGTAACCAAAATTCCAAAACTTAATAAGTGAATTTCAAAATGGGTAAACCTTATTCCCAATTGGTTCTATTGTTGTTATTTTGTTGTTTTCCTCATCCATGCATCATACTAAACCACTTTCACCTGTTGGTTAGTTGTAAAACAATTATCTCAACTTTAATTCATGGGCTTTTCATATGCAACTCAAATTGCATATGGGTCCATTTAAACATGCTTATCATGTCAACTAGCTATCTTGATGCATCTTTAAACTTGTCATGCATCCATATCTTGATCATGCTGGATCTTTTGCCGTAGTAGTAATTGTTGCATCCGGTGTTTGTTCGAGGTTCGTTGCTGCTCCGCGGATAGGACGTTGAGATGATGTGAGCAACGACAAGTTCTGTGGATGTACCTCTACTTGCTGGATCTCAGGCAAGTATACTCACTTGCTGCCAAATGGCTGCCTTTCATCACTTGTTACCGATTCTTTCCGTTGTTCTTATTCTAGCCTGTTGATACGATGCTTGTGTCTCGATCCTATTATATGTTTGCCTTGCAGCCATGATATAGCCTTTTCCTTCCACTTCCTATTAACTGTTGTTTGTTTACCCTATTGGCCCTCGTGTCGTAGTTGCATGCTTAGTGTTGTTTGCGCTCAAGTTCTGTTGTCCGTCTTATCACCTGTTTAGTTTGATAGTTGGGTTTCATTTCAATCAACAACCTGTTAATGTTTTGGGTAATAATAATTTGATGATAAGGCACCGGCAGGAGGCCCGGCGTGGTTTTGAAGCCTGCTAGTGTCGACCCTAATTAGGAAAAGTGTCTTGTCTACTGATCCATGATGAGCGCACTAACCGCATGTGGGAAGCGAGTATGGGCGCCCCCCTCAATTTGATTCGATTCGCATCTCGTCCAAATCGCCTCATTTAGTTCGGGTTTTCCATTTGCCGCATGCATGTTCTTGCGAACCCTTGGTACCCGGGTGGAACTTTTGTAGTCTGCATTTAGGGAGACACGTTCTTAGAGTGCTATGAGGGTCCCCTTTTCTTCGTGGGGCTTGATTAGCCGTGCGCTCACTGCATGGGGTTCTTTGGGCTTGATGCGAAGAAGAGTTGAGTTGTGTTGAGTGCCTCGCTTGGTGGAAGTGCATTTCCTATCCGGCGGGGTATTCTTACGTGTACGGCCAAATTGGTGCACCCCTGCAGGGTAAATCTTCTCGAGAAGCCGTGTTTTCCGCGGTTATGGTTAACTTGGTGAAATTACTGGCTAACAAGTACTCAGAACAACTTACACCTAACTAATGATACTTGACTAGTAATAGTCTTATTGACACAATAACTTGATCCATCCTTAATCCAACAGTGTGAGTTATCCTTGGGTTGCTTCCTTAGTAGGGGGTAACATTGGATGGGTTTGTTTGGTGAGTAGTTGTAGTTGGTTTCGATACGCTATCTTATCCCTCTCTTTTAGCCGGATGTTGTAGTGAGTCTCTGTAGTTGGTTAGTGCAGCCCGCTGCCGCTTATTTGCAATAATCCCTTCCTTTCCGTTGATCCCAAAGTATTTGTATCTTGTGATGACTGGCTACGTCGGTATCTTGTGAGTATGGTTTATCCACTTGCCAGTACTTAACCGTACTGACCCACGAATCTCTTTCGTGGCTGCATATTCCACATTGCAGTCAACAGGTTTGAAGTCTGACGACGTTAGCTTGGGAATCTCTCCGGCTTGGCCTGGGCAGGGATTGGACGCTCTCGGTTATCTTCAGGACTCTTAGTCCAATTTGTATCTTGTCCGTAGCCGGACACTATGTTGTTTCTTCCGCTGTTATTTGGATCTTTCTATTGTATCAGTTGTATCCCTGACTCGTTTGAGTCATCTTGTATATATCTTTTCTGTTGTCGTTGTGGATTATTCGTGAACTATTGTAATGTTATCACAAGTGGCAACCTGGAATCGGTTATTATGTGGATTTTGGCGGGAATGCTGAAATCTGCATAGTGCCCGATCTCGGGGCGTCACAAATGGTATCAGAGCCTTGGTTCCGATTCCCGAGATTGTTTCGATACGAATGGTTATCGAAGCAACGGGTCCGCAAAGCCTGTAGGATAACCTAGCTAACGGTCGTTGTTTCTAGAATGTCAAAAACTATTTATGCTAAACTATTTTGGAAAACATCTCAATAGGATTCTTGTTTTCTCCTTATCTCTATTCTATTTCCCCTCCCATCTTAATTGTTTTGGAGTCTCTCTCCCTCTCAATCTTTCAAAGTCTTAGGATCCTACGTGGGGTGGACGTTTTCTGAGCCTTTAACCTAATAGGTTCGGTCATCGGAAGATTCCTGGTGGAAGAACATCGTCATCACTCCGAGCAAGAATCTCTTGTTAGTGGTGTCGAGGAGATCAACTGGAAGCATGAAGAATCGATAGTTCAACTTATTTCCCCTCCCGGGTTAGCAGGTGGATTGCGAGGGCGCAATCCCTTGTTAGTGGTGTCGTCTGTAACACCTGGGGTGTTCCCCCTTAGTAGAGTTGTTTGTTTTCTTTTGCTTGCATCACATGCATCACATAAGCATTGCATCCTGTTTTCCAAACCACTCAAAAATCCAAACCAATTTAAATTGTTCAAAACATGCCTAAAATTTCCAATTGAAAGTTGCAAAGTAAACCACTCAATTGTTTTTCAAAAGTTTGAAGTTTAATTTATTTAAATTGCCTGCTAAATAAAAATTTCCCTTTTGTTAAAAAACCGTAATGGCAAATTAAATTTCAAATCAATTCCTTCTTAATGGGCATGTTTCTAATTGTGGTTTAAACATTAAATTCTTGCAAACAATTAAATTCCCTAATGTTTTCATAATTGTTTGAGCTTATTAAATAAAACTTGTTTATTCCCAAAAATTCCAAATCAAACTAATATTTGAAAATCCAACTAACCATTTAAAATCAAACTAATATTTCAAATTTTGGAATCAATACTAAACTTGCTTTTACTCATTGTTTTGCAAATTAATAAAATTTAGTTATAAAATAAACACCCCCAAACCCTATTTGAAATTCAACTAACAATTTAAAAAAACCAAACTAATAATTCAAAGTTCTGAAATCAATGCTAACATTTGCTTCTAATTTCTGTTTTGAAAATTAACACAACTAATTCATAAAAGAAAAACCCTAACACTTTTTCTATCTCTCTCTCCCTTTCATCCTTTACAAAAAAAAAGAGAAAAGGAAAAAAAAATCAAAAGGAAAAGGAGAGAGGCAGCCAGCCCGTTTTTCCTTTTTTTCCCTCTTCCCAGCCCATCACCACCCAAGCCCATTTTTCTTCTGGCCCGATACCCTTTCGTGCGTTGTCTCCTTCCTCGCTGTCGTCATCCTCTGTACAACCTCGCTCCCCACCGTGTGATCCTCCTCCCCCCTCCCGATTGCCTGCCGTACCGAGCATGGACGCCCATAAAACCACCTACCCCTCCTGATCTTTGATTGCGTGTGCAAGAGTGTGTAGTTGAGAATATCCAAAGGGATTGATTGTTGTTGCATTGGCAATAGGGGTCATCCAAGTGAGAGGTCTCAGAAAATCCAGAGAATGCACAAAAAGAGAGAGAAGCTCATTGAAAAGATCGGGCCACCCCATATGAGGTGGTGCTGGCTCTTCACCGGTGTCAGCAACAACGTGGAATCTACACACAACACAACCAAAATACTTTGCCCCCACGGTACAGTGTGGTTGTCAATCTCACCGGTCTTGCTGAAAATAAAGATTAGACGTATAGTTTGGAAAACAGTGTATGCTTGAAGTAAGTAAAGAAAGCATGAAATTGTTGTGGTTTGTTTAACAGTGTGGAAAATGGACCGGGGTTCATAGTTTCAATAGTGGTGTCTCTCCATAAAAGATAGCATGCTGGGTGAACAAATTACAGCTGGGCAATTGACAAACAGAGGTTGCACCGTAGTGCACAATGTGACATGAAGATTAGTATGATATTTAGTGTGGGCATCACAACAAGATACATAGACCGACATCCATCTACATCTATGACTAATAATCCACCCTCAGGTTATCATCCGACCCCCCTTAGGTATTAAGTTGCAAGCAACAGATAATTGCATTAAACAAAGTGTGTAATGTAAGTAATGATTATGCACGCGGGCACTCTCATCGATGTTTTCTCCCTAATGGCAACAACACATCCTCCCCCTTCACGCTTCTGTCACTCGAGCAAGGAGAAAAGGAGGCATGAACCCACTATCGAGCATAAATACTTCATCTTGGAGTCACTAGCAAGATCACAAATAGCATATGCAAATAAAGACTATAATCAACTTGGCATAAGTTCAATATTCATCGGATCCCAGCAAACACAACATATAGAATCACATAAGATCATTCTCGATCATGGTAGGCAGCTCACGAGATCTAAACATGGAGGCATATGAGGAGAAGACAACCATCTAGCTACAGCTACAAACCCGTATTCCAAGGATGAACTACTCACGTATCACTCCGGAGGCAGGCATGGTGATGGAGAGGCCTACGGTGATGATCTCCTCTCCGGCAGGGTGCCGGAAACAGCTTCAGAACCCCCCAGACCTGGGGTTGATGGTGACGGCGGCTGTGGAACTTTTCGGGGATTTTTGATCAGGTGTTTAGGGGTTTCCATTCGGGGGACTTAAATAGGCGAAATGGCAAAGGCGGTGGAGCTACAGGGGCCCCACACCTATAGGTGACACGGCCAGGGGGACCCGCGCCACCCTATGGTGTGGCCCCACTGTTTCCCTTCTTCGACTCCTCTTCGGTGTTCTGGATGCTTCCGTGGAAAATAGGAACTTCGGGCTTTGTAGGAACTTCGGGCTTTGTGGGGCCCAATTCTGAGAATGTTTGCAGAACAACTTTTCTGAAACCAAAAACAGCAGAAAAACAGGTAACTAGCACTTGACATCTTGTTAATAGTTAGTCCCGTAAAAAGTATAAAAATGCTATAAATAAGGGAGAAAACAAGTAGCAATTGGCAAAATATGATCATGGAGCATCAAAAATTATAGATACGTCTGAGGCGTATCAAGCATCCCCAAGCTTACTTCCTACTCGTTCTCGAGTAGGTAAACGATAAAACAATAATTTCTGAGGTCACATGCTACTAACATAAACTTGATCAACCTAATGTAAAAGCATATGCACGCTGAGATCATAAAACTTTAAACACATGCATGATAAATAAAAATTAATAATAGAGCATAGCAATTATTTTGCATCACGAAGAGTAACTCAAATAAAGGATCATGAATAATAATGCAAAGAAAGGTAAACGTTTGTTTCAAGTATAGAGAAAGCATGGCAAAGTTATATTTCGATAGTCCTTAAGAGTGGGGCAAAACATAAATGCCAGGACACCTTCAAAGTTCATGAGGAAGACTAGAACAAATAATATCACATCATGAAGTAATTATTGATGCTTATGGGACAAATGCACATAGAACTCAGAATGGCAAAAATTCTCTCTCAACTGTGCATAAAGTTAGAAGATGGAGACTCAACATAAAAGTAAAAGAAAGGCCCTTCGCAGAGGGAAGCAGGGATCACTCATGTGATAGAGCTTTTATTTTATTAAACAAAGGTATTAAAAGTTCGACACTGAGTGTCTATATTTTGGGAGATGTATGCTAATGTCAACGAATGGTAGAAAATACAGTACGTCACAAGCCAGCTGGATTCACAAGAGCGGCTCCCATGGTGAAGGACGCAACTAGTGTATAAGGCGATCCCTCTTTCTCTTTTGTTTACACAATAATGCTTTGGCTGATAAATGAGGGGCAAAAATAGTGAAGAGAATTTGTTTGCATTAATTTGGGGCTGGGCACCCCGCTGCTAGCTCTTCTATTATTTGGATAAGCGGATGAATCCACTAGTACAGGGTGTGAAATCTAATCAACTAGTGAGATAAAGATTCTCTATTTACGTCCCCATGAGCAAAAACAGGAACATAAAGCAGGGGTAACACATGAGCAATTTACTTTGGAATGGCAGTTAAATACCACATGTATGTAGGTATGGTGGACACAATGGAAAATACTTTGGTTTAAGGGAGTTTGGATGCACGAGTAGAGCCCATACTTAGTACAGGTGGAGGCTAGCAAAAGACTGGGAGTGACAAATCAAGAGAGCATAAGAGCCATAATTATGCATAGCGACATAAGCAATATCACAAGTTCAACAACTAAGTGGTCATGGAGGCTATTCGTGACTGGTTTGTAGTCATAAACATGGTGTGAGCATGCGCCAAGTCAACTAAATAAATCATTCGAAAGAGAATACCATATATTGATGCTTTACTATGACAAGAACAACTCATGAATCTTTCAATACATATTAAACACTCTCAGCTATTTGAGGCTAATAATGCTACTCAATAACCACAAGGCTTTAAAACTAAAATAACATTTAGCATGGCATGAAAAAGTCGTAGCCACAGTCTATACAAGCTTCTACTAGTACTGTTATAAATTCTACTTCAAGCAGCAGTTTTCTTTCTCCCAAGAAGCACCATACAAAACATGCTTTAAAAAAATACTCTTTATGATACATCAAGAAAACATGAGAGTACTCACATAACACTACTAAAACTAACAACTCTAATAAGAGATGCATGCAAAATAGGAGCTAAATAAATGCAGCAGCTAGACAGAGATTAAGAATACAACGTATTCTCATGAAAAAGCGGAGCGTGTCACTCTCCAATAAAAGAATGCTAGGGTCCAACCAAGCTTATTGAACAAGTAAAAACAAACTGAAATCAAAAGAAAAAGCAAACTGAAAACAAAAACAAAAGACACTCCAAGTAAAGCACATAAAATTCGACCGAATAAAAATATAGTTTCACTAGAAGTGACCTGAGAATTTGTTGATGAAGAAGGGGATGCCTTGGGCATCCCCAAGCTTAGACGCTTGAGTATTCTTGGAATTTTCTTGGATGTACCACTAGGGCATCCCCAAGCTTAGGCTTTTCACTCTTGTTGATCACATCATATCATCCTCTTCTCTTGACCCTTGAAAACTTTCTTCACATCAAAATTCTCACAATCTTCTTTAGCAATGTTAGTACAATTGAAATAATAAATTCACATGGTTCAGTTTCAACAAAAGTCTAACACTCAAAAACACATTAGCTACTGTCACAACTTCTTTCAAAACTCTTTTTCTCAAAAGAACACCAAAAGAAAGAGATTAAGATGCAAATGCGATAAATGGCAGAAATCTGTGAAAACAGAACAGCAGGTAAAGATCGATTTTTTTTCAAAAATCTTCTGTTTCTCAAATGAAAAAGTGGCTTTCTAATAAACGTTTCGTATATAACTCAGGATTAAGCACAAAAAAGCTCAGGTCATTTTCAATTTTCTGTGATTTTTAACGGAATTAACAGTGGACAGCAGAAATCCGAAATATAGGCTCAACTTTCCACTAGAGGCTTTACTTGGCTCAACAAAACCTCAAAAGAAAATACACAGCGGGGTTGCTAAGAAAATATAAAACACCCAAGTGCAAAGCACACCAAAGAAAACGAAAGAAAACGGGTTGAAAACAGCGAAATAAAACGGGTTGTTTCCCGGTAGCGCTTTTCTTTAACGCCTTTTAGCTAGGCATAAAAGGGCAACTCAAGTATTTTTCAAGTGAAGCATCTTCTATACCTTCCTAAAAACCATTATTTGTAGAAATAGGCACTCTAGATTTTTTCGAAGATTCAACATGAAGGTCGATCACTCTTAGTCTCATTAATTGTTTTAGCAATTTTCATCACATATTGAGATTTGGGTTTAGCCATCTTAGGAGCATACATGAATCTTTGCTTCTTTCCAACAAAGGATTTCTCCTTTTTGAATTTAAGAGATGAAAAGGTTGAGCTTAAAGTTCCCATGGCATCCTCTAGTTTACCAATCCTGAAACTTTGATTATCATGAGTGTTGCTAGCTTCTAGAGAAGTGATTCTTTTATCAATAGTAACTAGTAATTCATTAACTTTGCTAGCATTATCAAGGAAGATTGATAAGTTCATTTCCAAAGAGTTTAGTTTATCAATAACATACTCCAAAGTGATTTCAGTTTTAACAGTTGTAATGGGGAGTGCTCCTACTAAACATTCAATCAAATTGCAGGATTCCAAAGCAGGAGTTCCTAGAAAATTTCCACTCGTAAGAGTATCTAACACATGCCTATACCAGCTAGAAATACCAACAAAAAAAATTCTCAGGAGTATCAAGGCAGAATAAATTTTTTGTGTGCACCTCTTATGAGCATCATTTATTCTATACCAAGCATCTTTTAAACTTTCTCCCCCTTGTTTCCTAAAAGAACGAACCTCTACATCAGGAATACTCATTTTAGCAGAATAAAAGCAAGCAAATAAATAACAACTATGAAGTAGACTACTTTTTTTTTGTGTTTTTAATAAAGAGAAGCAAAACAAGACAAAAATAAAAACAAGACAATAAACAAAATAAAGAGGTTGAGAGTGAGAGACTCCCCTTGCCAGAAGACTTCCTTCTCCCCGGCAATGGCGCCAGAAAAATCCTTGATGCACTTTGTTGGGAACCCCAAGAGAAGGGTATGATGAGCACAATGGCAGGAGTTTTCCGCTTAGTTAAGAACCAGGGTTATCAATCCAGTGGGAGAAAGAGGACCTTTGGAAGGTTGATGCCACTTATGGTGGTGCTGGCGCTTCATCGGTGTCAGCAACAACGTGGAACCTGCACACAACACAACCAAAATACTTTGCCCCAACGGTACAGTGAGGTTGTCAATCTCACCGGTCTTGCTGAAGACAAAGATTAGACATATAGTGTGGAAAACAGTGTATGCTTGGAGTAAGTAAAGAACGCAGGAAATTGTTGTGGTTTGTTTAACAGTGTGGAAAATGGACCAGGGTTCATAGTTTCACTAGTGGTGTCTCTCCATAAAAGATAGCATGCTGGGTGAACAAATTACAGCTGGGCAATTGACAAATAGAGGTTGCACCATAGTGCACAATATGACATGAAGATTGCTATGATATTTAGTGCGGGCATTACAACAAGATACATATACCGACATCCATCTGCATCTATGACTAATAATCCACCCTCAATTTATCATCCGAACCCCCTTAGGTATTAAGTTGCAAGCAACAGATAATTGCATTAAACAAAGTGTGTAATGTAAGCAATGATTATGCATGCGGGCACCCTCACCGCTGTTTTCTCCCTAATGGCAACAACACATCCTCCCCCTTCATGTTTCTGTCACTCGAGCAAGGCGAAAAGGAGGCAAGAACCCACTATCGAGCATAAATACTCCCTCTCGGAGTCACTAGCAACTACTTGGCCAGAGTAACCACTAGCAACGGAAAGCACGCAAGATCACAAATAGCATATGCAAATAAAGACTATAATCAACTTGGCATAAGCTCAATATTCATCGGATCCCAGCAAACACAACACATAGAATTACATAAGATCAATCTCGATCATGATAGGCAGCTCACGAGATCT
Source organism: Alopecurus myosuroides (assembly GCA_028641055.1). Classification (NCBI taxonomy): domain Eukaryota; kingdom Viridiplantae; phylum Streptophyta; class Magnoliopsida; order Poales; family Poaceae; genus Alopecurus; species Alopecurus myosuroides. The sequence continues at coordinate 335,932,485 of CM054058.1, forward strand.
AAACATGGAGGCATATGAGGAGAAGACAACCATCTAGCTACAGCTACGAACCCGTAGTCCAAGGATGAACTACTCACGCATCACTCCGGAGGCAGGCATGGTGATGGGGAGGCCTCCGGTGATGATCTCCTCTCCGTCAGGGTGCCGAAAACAACTTCAAAACCCCCCTGATCTGGGGTTGACGGGGACGGCAGCTGCAGAACTTTTTGGGGATTTTTTATCAGGTGTTTAGGGTTTTCCATCCGGGGGGCTTAAATAGGCGAAAGGGCAAAGGAAGTGGAGCTCCAGAGGCCCCACACCTATAGGTGGCGTGGCTAGGGGACCCGCGCCACCCTATGGTGTGCCCCCCTGTTGCCCGTCTTTGACTCCTCTTCGGTGTTCTGGATGCTTCCGGGGAAAATAGGAACTTCGGGCTTTGTGGGGTCCAATTCCGAGAATGTTTGTAGAACAACTTTTCTGAAACCAAAAACAGCAGAAAACAGGGAACTGGCACTTGGCATCTTGTTAATAGGTTAGTCCCGGAAAACATATAAAAATGCTATAAATAAGGGAGAAAACAAGTAGCAATTGGCAAAATATGATCATGGAGCATCAGAAATTATAGATACATTGGAGACGTATCATGGCCACATATTCCACAAACCCAAGAAGAAGGGTAAGAGGAGTAAAAGGAGAGTTCTTCGTATAGATATTAATGTTCCTTCTATTGAAAATACCTGAGTTGCTTTCTATGCCTAGCTGAAAGGCGTTAAAGAAAAGCGCTACCGGGAGACAACCCGTTTTATTTCTCTGTTTTCAATCAGATTTCCTTTGTTTTCTTTTGGGTGCTTTGCACCTGGGTGTTTTCTATTTTCTTAGAAACCCCGCTGTATCTTTGCTTTTGTGTTTTTGTTGAGCCAAGTAAAGCCTCTAGTGGAAAGTTGAGACTATATTTTGGATTTCTGCGCAGGAAACAGATTTCTGCTGTCCACTGTTAAATACGTATAAAATCACAGAAATTTCAAAATGGCCTGTGTTTTTTTGTGCGTAATCCTGGGCTTTATACGAAACTTTTCTTAGTTGACCACTTTTTGATTTGATCAACCTAAGATTTTATAAATAATCGATCTTTACCTGTTGGTCTGTTTTGACAAATGTCTGCCAATATTTGCATTTGCATCTTAATCTCTTTCTTTTGAAGTTCTTTTGAGAAAAAGAGTTTTAGAAGAATTTTTCACAGTAGCTAATGTGTTTTTGAGTGCTAGCCTTGTGTTGAAAATGAACCATGTGAATTTATTATTTCGATTGCACTAACGTTGCTAATCAAGATTGTGAGAAGTTTGGTGTGAAGGAAGTTTTCAAGGCTCAAGAGAAGAGGATGATATGATGTGATAAATAAGAGTGAAGAGCCTAAGCTTGGGGATGCCCCGGTGGTACATGCCAGAAAATTCTAAGAAGACTCAAGCGTCTAAGCTTTGGGATGCCCAAGGCATCCCCTTCTTCATCAACAAATTATCAGGTCACTTCTAGCTAAACTATATTTTTATTCGGTCACACCTTATGTGCTTTACTTGGAGCGTCTTTTATTTTTGCTTTAAGTTTATTTTTATTTTTGCAATAAGCTTGGTTGGACCCCAGCATTCTTTTATTGGATAGTGACACGCTCCGCTTTTTCATGAGAATACTTTGTATTCTTAGTCTTTGTCTGGCTGATGCATTTATTTCGCTCCTGTTTTGCATGCATCTCTTATCAGAGCTGTTAGTTTTAGTAGTGATATATGAGTACTCGCATGTTTGCTTGCTGTATCATAAAGTGTATTTTTTTTAAACATATCTTGTATGGTGGTTGTTGGGAAAAGAAACTGTTGCTTGATGTAGAATTTATAACAGTGCAAGTAAAAGCTTGTATAGACTGTGGTTAGAACTTTTTCATGCCATGCTAAATGTTATTTTAGTTTTAAAGTCTTGTGGTTATTGAGTAGCATGAATAGCCTCAAATATCCGAGAGTGTTTAATATGTCTTGAAAGATTCATGAGTTGTTCTTGTCATAGTAGAGCATCAATCTATGGTATTCTCTTTCGAATGTTTTATTTGGTTGACTTGGCGCATGCTCACACCATGTTTATGACTACAAACCTGTCACGAGTAGCCTCTATGACCACTTAGTTTTTGAACTTTTGATACCGCTTATGCTTTAATTAATGATGCTTATGTCGCTGTGCATGATTATGGCTCTTATGCTCTCTTGTTTTGTCGCTCCCAGTCTTTTGCTCGCCTCCACCTGTACTGAGTATGGAATTCTACTCCTGCATCCAAACTCCTTAAACAAAAGTTTTTCCATTGTGTAGACCATACCTACCTACATGTGGTATTTCACTGCCACTCCAAGTAAATTGCTCATGTGTTACCTTTAAAACTTTCAAAATTCCTCTTGTTTTGTGTTCTTCTTTTTGCTCATGAGGACGTCAATAGAGAATCTTTATCTCACTTGTTGACTGGATTACACACCCTGGACTAGTGGCTTCATCCTCTTATCCAAATGATAGAAGAGCTGGTAGCGGTGTGGCCAGTCCCAAATTAGTACAAACAAATTCTCTTCACTATTTTTGCCCCTGATTTATCAGCCAAAGCATAATTGTGTAAACAAAAGAGAAAGAGGGATAACCTTCTACACCAGTTGCGTCCATCACAATGGGAGCCTCTCTTGTGAATCCAGTTGGCTTGTGACGTACTGTATTGTCTATTTATCATTCGTTGACGTTAACATACACCTCTCCTAAAATATAGACACACCTCCACGGTATGTGATTGTTGGTAGGCACCCGAGGATTCGGTTAGCCATGGTTTATGAAATATGGATGGGTGGAGTGTCAAACTTTTAATACCTTTTTTAATAAAATAAAAAGCTCTAGCACATGAGTGATCCCTGCTTCCCTCTGCGAAGGGCCTTTCTTTTACTTTTATGTTGAGTCTCCATCTTCTAACTTTATGCACAGTTGAGAGAGCATTTTTTCCATTCTGAGTTCTATGTGCATTTGTCCCATAAACATCAATAATTACTTCATGATGTGATATTATTTGTTCTAGTATTCCTCATGAACTTTGAAAGTGTCCTGGCATTTATGTTTTGTCCCACTCTTATGGACTAGCGAAATACCACTTTGCCATGCTTTCTCTATACCCGAAACAAACGTTTATCTTTCTTTGCATTATTATCCATGATCCTTTATTTAAGATACTCTTCATGATACAAAGTGATTGCTATGCTTTATTATTAAATTTCTATTTATCATGTTTGTGTTTGAAGTTCTTTTATCTCAACGTACATATGCTTTTACATTATAATGATCAAGTTTATGATAGTAGCATGTCACCTCAGAAATTATTGTGTTTTATCGTTTACCTACTCGAGGACGAGTAGGAACTAAGCTTGGGGATGCTTGATACGTCTCCAATGTATCTATAATTTTTGATGCTCCATGATCATATTATTCCAATTGCTACATGTTTTCTCCCTTCTTTATAGCATTTTTATACGTTTTCCGGGACTAACCTATTAACAAGATGCCAAGTGCCAGTTCCCTGTTTTCTGCTGTTTTTGGTTTCAGAAAAGTTGTTCTGGAAACATTTTCCGAATTGGACCCCACAAAGCCCGAAGCGCCTATTTTCCTCGGAAGCATCCAGAAGACCGAATGAGAGTCGAACACGGGCACCAGGGGGGCCACACCATAGGGTGGCACGCCCTACCCTGGCCGCGCCAGCTATGGGTGTGGGGCCCCCAAGCCTTCATCGCCTTTTTCCCTTTCGCCTATTTATTCCCCCCCGATGGAAAACCCTAGACACCTGATAAAAAACCCCCGAAAAGTTCCGCAGTCGCCGTCGTCGTCAACCCTAGATCAGGGGGTTCTTGAGCTGTCTCCCGGCACCCTGCCGGAGAGGAAATCATCACTGGAGGCTTCTTCATCACCATGCCTGCCTCCAGAGTGATGTGTGAGTAGTTCATCCTTGGACTACGGGTACATAGCAGTAGCTAGATGGTTGTCTTCTCCTCATATGCCTCCATGTTTAGATCTCGTGAGCTGCTTATCATGATCGAGATTGATCTTATGTAATTCTATATGCTGTGTTTGGTGGGATCCGATGAATATTGAACTTATGCCAAGTTGATTATAGTATTTATTGCATATGTTATTTGTGATCTTGCATGATTTCCGTTGCTAGTGGTTGCTCTGTGATAAGGGGTTGCCCGATCTTCTCGATGAACTCACACGATAACAAGGATCTGATAAATTGTGTCTCTCCACGAACTCTCCAGCTAATTCCTGATGCCAATTGCAGCAGCAACCAATCCCTTGGATATTCGTAAATCCACACACTTGCACGAGCACCCACTGACTACTAGTGGTCCTGTATCAACTAATTCCCAGTGGAATGGCAGATAACACGCAAATCTTGCAATATATCAATTCCTGATGAATGCTTCGAGCAATCAACAATGGAGTTCTAAGGTTTATGAATAAAGGTAGTCTAAACCTCTCACACGCAGGTGAAGAGGTATTTAAGAGAGAGGGGGTGCGGCCAAAGGCCAAGGCGCACCAGCCCTGAACCTACTTGAGTCTGGACTCGAAAATAGACTTGGACTCGAACCATAAAGGGTACAAACCGACCCCAACAAGTGGAATTCGGCCAACAGCCACACATGACCTTATTGGACTCGTGTGGGAGTACCTAGGACATGTCCTTGGTGCTCCCATAACTCTAAAACGCAGCACATATTATTTCGGGTTGAAACAAGCAAGGACATGTCCTTGGTGGTCTCAATTCCCTCTTCTCTTTATTCTGCCTCCTCCTTCTCCCTTGTGCTTGCATGATCATCTCCCTCCATATGTGTTCCCATGCTTTGCTCCATGATTCCATGTTCCTTGCCTCCAATAATGTTTGTGTTATCAATAACCTGAATCATACATAAATGCAGGGATTTAGGTAGTATAAAATTCTCATAAGAACAAACATCATAATTTAAAAGGAGTGAGTTCACCTGCTGTTATAATAGTTTGGTTCTTGATCTAGTCATTGGACAAATCCTTACTTCATCATGCTTATCTTGAAAAACAACATCATCATCAATAGGAGGAATAACAAATGTACTAGGGATGTCCTCATCATCCTCCCCCCTTGAAAAGTCGTCGACCTCGACGCATCAAGGTCCTCTCCATGGTATGGTGATAGATCAGCAACATTGAACGAATTACTCACACCAAACTCATCACTAGGAAGATCAATCTTGTATGCATTATCATTAATCTTGTGAAGCACTTTATATGGACCAGCACCTCGTGGCATCAACTTGGACTTGCGCAATGTGGGACATCTGTCCTTACGAAAATGTACCCACACCAAATCACCTGGACGAAAAAGTACCTCCTTCATCTTCTTGTTAATCCTCTCAGCAACATGTCTTCGTGTCTTCTCAATTGCTTCCTTGGTCTTCTCACGGATCTTCCTCACATAATCAGCTCGTTTTGAAGCCTCCATATTAACTCTCTCTTGTATAGGAAGTGGCAATAAATCAAGTGGTGTTATGGGTTTGAAACCATACACCACCTCAAACGGGCATAGCTGAGTAGTAGAATGTACAGCCCTATTGTATGCAAACTCAACATGAGGAAAACACTCCTCCCACTCCCGCAGGTTCTTTTTAATCATGGCTCGCAGCAATGTGGATAATGTGCGATTCACCACCTCCATTTGTCCATCAGTTTGGGGGTGACAAGTAGTAGAAAATAGTAGCTTTGTCCCCAGCTTCCCCCATAGTGTCTTCCAGAAATAGCTCATGAACTTGACATCACGATCAGAAACAATAGTCTTGGGTACTCCATGTAATCTCACTATGTCCCTAAAAAACAGATTAGCAATGTGCGACGCATCGTCGCTCTTGTGGCATGCAATAAAATGTGACATTTTAGAGAATCTACCAACTACCACAAATATTGAATCATGTCCTCTTTTAGTACTAGGCAAACCTAACACAAAATCCATACTAATGTCTTGCCAAGGTGTAGTAGGTGCAGGAAGAGGAGTATATAAACCATGAGGTTTCAGTTTAGACTTAGCCTTGTTGCAAGTGATGCAACGTCTCACAAACCTCTCCACATCTCTTCTCGTACGTGGCCAATAGAAGTGATCAGCCAACATCATCAATGTTTTCTCCCTGCCAAAGTGTCCCATCAAACCACCACTGTGTGATTCCTGCAACAATAACAAACGCAAGGACGACTCGGGCACACATAATTTGTTAGCTCTAAACAAATATCCATCATGCAAATGAAATTTATCCCATGCTTTTCACAGTAGTACAATTTGCATATGCATTTTTAAAATCATTATCTTGAGCATACAAATTTTTTACACTCTCCAAACCAGGAATTTTCACATCCAATTGAGTTAAAAGCATACTTTTCCTAGAGAGAGCATCAGCAACAACATTATCTTTGCCTTTCTTATATTTAATGATGTATGGGAATGACTCAATGAATTCAACCCACTTAGCATGTCTTTTATTAAGGCTAGATTGACTCTTTAAAAATCTCAATGCTTCATGATCAGAATGTATGATAAATTCTTTTGGCCACAAATAATGTTTCCAAACCTCAAGAACTCTAACAAGTGCATACAATTCTTTATCATAAACAGAATAGTTCAATTGGGCACCATGCAATTTCTCAGAAAAATAAGCAACAAGTTTTTTTGTTGCATAAGCACACCACCAATACCAATACCACTTGCATCACACTCAATTTCGAATTGTTTGTTGAAATTAGACAAGATTAACAATGGGGCCGAAATCAGCTTGTTCTTTATTTCATCAAAAGCAATATCTTGTTCTACCCCCCATGTAAAATCAACACCCTTCTTAGTTAAATCATTTAATGGTGCAGCAAGAGTACTAAAAATCCTTGACAAATCTTCTATAGAAACCAGCCAATCCATTAAAACTTCTCACTTGACTAACATTAGTTGGAATAGGCAAATTTTAATAGCTTCAATTCTAGATTCATCAACCTCAATGCCATGTTTAGAGACAACATATCCCAGAAAAATGACCTTGTCTTTGCAAAAAGAACATTTAGCAAGATTACCATATAATTGATTTGATCTTAAAACATGCAAGACTTGTCTAATGTGATCAACATGCTCATTTTCATTGTGGCTATATATGAGAATATCATCAAAATAAGCTACCACAAATTTTCCAATAAACTCTCTCAAAACATGGTTCATAAGTCTCATGAAAGTACTAGGTGCATTAGTTAAACCAAAAGGCATCACTAACCATTCATATAAACCAAATTTAGTTTTGAAAGCAGTTTTCCGTTCATCCCCTTCCTTCATTCTTATTTGTTGGTGACCACTATGCAAATCAATTTTAGAGAAAACAGCAGCACCACTTAATTCATCTAACATGTGATCCAAACGAGGTATAGGATGACGATAACGAATAGTGATGTTGTTAATTGCTCTACAATCTACACACATGCGCCAAGTACCCTCTTTCTTAGGCACTAAAATAACAGGAACAACACATGGAGATAAGCTAATTCGAATATAACCTTTGTCGAGTAGCTCCTTCACTTGTTTCTGAATTTCCTTGGTTTCTTGGGGATTAGTCCTGTAAGGGGCTCGGTTTGGTAATGTTGCTCTAGGGATCAAATCAATCTGATGCTCAATGCCACGCAATGGTGGCAGCCATGCTGGTACCTCCTCTGGAAAAACATCATCAAAATCCTGTAATACATGAGAAACACCAAGAGGAATAGGGGTCATGTTAGAAGAAACCAAAATCTCTCCCTTGTGCATAAGCACTATAGGAAGCAAACTAGGGTCCTCACTAAATTCTCTCAAATCCTCTTTGGTGGCTACCATACATAAAAGGCTCACTCCCTCACTTTTATTTTTACCACTCAGCTTATTTTTTTCACTCATAGAAGGATTACTCTCTTGTTTTTCTTTCTCACTATCCCTCTCTAAGTTCACTTCAGTTTTTTGATGAGACTCATTTACAATTTGCTGTGGTGTCATAGGTCTCAAAATAATATCCTTCCCATGCCAATTCAACTGGTATGTGTTAGCTCTCCCATTATGTGTAACATTCCTGTCAAACTGCCATGGTCTTCCAAGCAACATGTGACAAACAGACATGGGCACAACATCACACTCAATCGTATCAGTATATGGACCAATTTGGAATTCCACTCTCACCATGTAGCTCACCTTCATCTCTCCTTTATCACTCAGCCATTGTATATAATAAGGATGAGGGTGTGGAATATATTTCAGTTTCATCTTTGCACATAGCTCTTTACTAGCAAGATTTCTGCAACTCCCTCCATCAATAATAACTTTGCAAGCCATTTTAGGACCTACAATTGCTTTTGTTTGGAAAAGATTGCACCTCTGATTTTCTGGAGAAGGAATAACACTCAAAGCAGCAGCATTTCGTGAGCAAACAATAGTTGGATAATGTGTGGCATAAGCATCAAGTGGGCCTCCTTGCTCATCACAATCATCCTCCTCATTATGATCAGCATCATGTCCAGTCTCATACTCATTATCCTCATGAATGAGCATGGTCTTTTTATTGGGGCATTCCCTCTTAAAGTGGCCTCTTCCACCACATGTGTGACATAACAAATCTCTATTGCGTGTTGTGGAAGAAGTGGATCCACTAGCACTTACTGCTGGTTGCACTTGCTTCCTAGAAGGGGAGGGGGTGCTCTCGGCCTTGGGTGTAGAAACCCCACGGCTAGGTGCTGGTTGTGGTGAAGGAGAAGAAAAAATAGTATTTCGAGGTGAAAACATCCTCCTAGCACTCATCTTTGCCTCCTCGGCTAGCTGTGATTCTGCCTCCCTTGCATGATGTAACAATTCATTCATATCATTGTATTTGAGGTGCCTCACAATGCTTCTTATTTTAAATTGCAAACCTGAGAGAAAACGCTGCATAGTATGTTCTGGTTCTTCTCTCACTTTGGCCCTCTGAATAATCAACTCCATCTCTCTATAATAAGCATCAACAGACAATGTACCTTGCTTCAATTGTTGCAATTTATCATACAATGTTCTCACATAATTCTTTGTCACAAATCTGTTCCTCATGAGTTGCTTCATAGTAGCCCAAGTAACCACTTCAGGATCACCATGTTCTGCCCTCAATTGTGTAATATTATCCCACCACAATAGAGCATAACCATCAAAACTAGAAGAAGCCAATTTAATCTTCCTATCTTCATTGTAATCATGTAATCTCCATATCTTCTCAATTTTAAGCTCCCACATCAAATATTCCTCTACATCATCAGTATCAAAAGAGAAAGGAGGAATAGAAAATTTTGGCTTGCCCAAACCATCATCTTCTCTATGATTATCATGAGCTTGTATTCTTCTAGCAGCAAAACCTCCACGGCCATTATAAGCTTGGACTCGGCCTGGTTCCCATTCATCATCATTACCTCTTTGCTCTAGTTGAGTAGACAATTGTGCAATTTTCCTAGTCAAATTGGTGAGAGATTCTTGCATAATATCAACAGATTCTTGAGAAGCAGCTTTCTCAATTTTAATGTCCATCTGCTGTAAATCCCTCCTCAAATTCTCATCATAGGCATCAAGCTTCTTATCAATTCGGGTGGCTACCACTTCATCATACTCATCAAGTTTTTGATCAATTCTGGAACTGATCATGTCTCTAAATTTGGACATATCTCCCCATGTGAGAATATCATCAACAGTCTTCTTAGAACTAGCCTCAGTAGCTTTCCCAACACTTTTATCCACCTGCGCAGCACTAGCCATAGAAGACTCCATAGATTAATGTGTTAGTGAAAACAAAAATATGGGATGTGGTGTTCTCTCACAACTCACTCAAAACAGCAAAGCAATGAGGTTAACTTACTGTTCCAAAGTGAATAGCAATACTTACCACAAGTAAACATCACTACTATGACTTGGTGTGAATAAAAGAATACCCATGGATTTTAGCTAACACAAAGCAAAGCAGGATATATAGTGGGGCTTGGTATGGATACCTAACAACACCAATAACAAGTCCTATTTGCTGTTTGTGATGACAGAAAAATAGCACCTAGGAAAACACACACACCAAAGTGGAGACAAATGTGGCAATGCAATTATATGGATGGAAATATTGCAATGCTCTCGAAAGACAATAGCTATGCTCCAAAATATCACAGGCACAAGATTGCTCAATGGAAAGTGTCAATATAGTAGTGATGAAAACATCTCCAATAACAATATAGCAATGTATCTCAAGGCCTTTTTCTCTTTTCACAGTTCTCTTTTTCTCTTTTTCTATTTTCAGTTTTCTCTTTTTTTATACTTTTATAACTGGCCAAAACTAGCTAGGAGCAAAAGTAAGCACACAATTATCAATGTGACATAATGTATGTGATAATGAGCAGCCTGGAGTGAGCAATAAGTAGCTATTCTTTTTGGGGAAGATACCTATATGTTTTTGTAGAGGGGCTGTGTCTAAGGCTCACAATGATAGGAAAAGAAAACCTAAATAAAGTGGCAAAGAAATTTAAACCGAAAAAGAAATAAGGAGAAAAGAAACACTCACGGAAGAAAAACGTACCACGGCAGAGAAAACAGCCGATTCGCTGTCGCGGCAGCGCGCAGGTGCAGCGAACAGGCCACCGATGGGCGCGCGCAAAAGACCAGACACTGTCTGGGGTCGGGCGCGAGGCAACAGCTGCGGGTCGCGGCAGGAATTTTGACGCGCGGCAGAGATTCTGCTCGATTCTAAGCCGCGGCAGGAAACCGAAAGCAACTCAAATTGAGTAAAACTTTGGATCGGAAGGGAGTTTTTGGGTGAAATTTTCTGGACACGATTGGGATAACTTGACAAACACTTAGAACCCTAAACCTAGACCGAAAACAAAGGACTCAAAAAGAGAAAAGGAACACGAAAATCAACCACAAAACAACAACTAAAACTTGATAAAAGTGATGATCTAAGGCTATGGCTCGAACTAATCCTATTTTTTGGGGCTTTTTCTGTGGGTAGGTAATGAAAACAAGAACTAATCTACTAGATCACGATAGCTCACCGAGTTAACCTGTAAATCTGATACCAAGATGATAAGGGGTTGCCCGATCTTCTCGATGAACTCACACGATAACAAGGATCTGATAAATTGTGTCTCTCCACGAACACTCCGGCTAATTCCTGATGCCAATTGCAGCAGCAACCAATCCCTTGGATATTCGTAAATCCACACACTTGCACGAGTAGCCACTGACTACTAGTGGTCCTGTATCAACTAATTCCCAGTGGAATAGCAGATAACACACAAAACTTGCAATATATTAATTCCTGATGAATGCTTCGAGCAATCAACAATGGAGTTCTAGGGTTTATGAATAAAGGTAGTCTAAACCTCTCGCACGCAGGTGAAGAGGTATTTAAGAGAGAGGGGGTGCGGCCAAAGGCCAAAGCGCACCAGCCCTGAACCTACTTGAGTTTAGACTCAAAAATAGACTTGGACTCGAACCATAAAGGGTACAAACCGACCCCAACAAGTGGAATTCGGCCAACAGCCACACATGACCTTATTGGACTCGTGTGGGAGTACCTAGGACATGTCCTTGGTGCTCCCATAACTCTAAAACGCAGCACATATTATTTCGGGCTGAAATAAGCAAGGACATGTCCTTGGTGGTCTCAATTCCCTCTTCTCTTTATTATGCCTCCTCCTTCTCCCTTGTGCTTGCATGATCATCTCCCTCCATATGTGTTCCCATGCTTTGCTCCATGATTCCATGCTCCTTGCCTCCAATAATTTTGTGTTATAAATAACCTGAATCATACATAAATGCAGGGATTTAGGTAGTATAAAATTATCATAAGAACAAACATCATAATTTAAAAGGAGTGAGTTCACCTGCTGTTCTAATAGTTTGGTTCTTGATCTAGTCATTGGACCAATCCTTACTTCATCATGATTATCTTGAACAACAACATCATCATCAATAGGAGGAATAACAAATGTACTAGGGATGTCCTCATCACTCTGGCCAAGTAGTTTCTAGTGACTCCAAGAGGGAGTATTTATGCTAGATAGTGGGTTCATGTCTCCTTTTCGCCTGTGCTCGAGTGACAGAAACGTGACGGGGGAGGATGTGATGTTGCCACTAGGGAGAAAACAGCGGTGTAAGTGCCCGCATGTACAATCATTGCTTACATTACACACATTGTTTAATGCAGTTATATGTTGCTTGCAACTTAATACCTAAGGGGGTTCGGATGATAACCCGAGGGTGGATTATTAGTCATAGATGCAGATGGACTTCGATCTATGTATATTGTTGTAATGCCCGCACTAAATATCATAGTAGTCATCATGTTATAATGTGCACTATGGTGCAACCTTTATTTCTCAATTCCCCAGCTGTAATTTGATCACCCACCATGTTATCTTTATGGAGAGACACCACTAGTGAACCTACGTACCCCGGTCCATTTTCCTACATTGTTAAACAAAGCACAACAATTTCCTACTTTCTTTACTTAATGCAAGCATACACCGTTTTCCACACAATACGTCTAGTCTTTGTTTTTAGCAAGACTGGTGAGATTGACAACCTCACTGTACCGTTGGGGCAAAGTATTTTGGTTGTGTTGTGTGCAGGTTCCACGTTGTTGGTGACACCGGGGAAGCGCCATCACCACCGTCAGTAGCATCAACCTTCCGAAGGTCCTCTTTCTCCTACTGGATTGATAACCTTGGTTCTTAACTAAGGGGAAAACTCCTACCGTTGTGCTCATCACACCCTCCTCTTGGGGTCTCCCAACGAGTGCACGATCTGCACCATCACGTCCTCAGAGACTGAGTCTGACTGCTCGTCCGGGTCTGGGTCCGTTCCTCCTATGAAGCAACCGAAAACGTGGATTCTGCCGAAGGGGACTCGAAACCCCGATTCCATGGATGCAAACTCTGGACCCCATGTTTTATGGTTGTAATAGTTTCCACGCCCGATCCTCCTGAGCCGGCCTATCGCGAGCTTCTCGATCCCAGGTAAGGCTCCTTCCGAAAAGACGACGCTTCCGCGAGCAGGCCCCACGGTGGGCACCAACTGTCGTGGTGTTTTCACGGCAATTTTCCTCATGTGAGAACTAGATTGCGAGGCCATTTCTACTGAGCGAAACTTTGGAAGGGTTAAGGAGGAAACGAGAGACGCGAGTTTACCCAGGTTTGGCCCCTCGATCGAGGGTAAAACCTACTTTTGCCTTCTTACTATTGGGAAACAAGGTCTCGATTACAAAGGGCGGTCCCGGCTCTCGATGTCTCGAGCTACCATGCTATTGACTTAAAACTTGTCTATCTACGTCCTAGGGTCTCGCCTTATATAGTGGACAAGACCGCCCGGGTTACAGAGGGATCCGGGTTATACCCGTCGGCGGAGTCCTAGCCTTCTCCGGTTCCTGGTCATCCCGTTCCGGTTCTTTTGATGACCCGGTTACTCCCGTCCGGCCTTGAGCTGCTCTCCAGGCCTTGGGCCTCCAAGTCTTCTATCTTGGGCCCTGGGCTAGCTCCTTTGTTCTTTCCGGGTTATGTACATGGTAACCAGGATCTTCCTCTGCTTAGTGACCATCTTGAAACCCGGTCCTTCTTAATGTAAACCGGATCAATTAACTGGAACCGGTTTAAGTAGACTCCGATTTATGAGGGTGGTTGCTGAGGATCCCCCTCACCTATTCCCCCAACAGAACCGGCAGTGCGCCCTGCCACCTCAGCTACAACAACCTTTAGATATTGCTTGTCCTCCTACTGGTCGATTCAACCTTGGTTTCTTTTCCGAGGGAAAACTTGCTACTGCACTCTTCAAACCTTGCACTTGGGTTCTACCAACGTTAGTCATCAAGAAAGTTTCCTGGCGCCGTTGCCGGGGAGGAAGAGAATTTCCTCAAGGGGAGTCTCTCACTTCCAATCTCTTTACTTTGTTTTTTTTTGCTTAGTTTATTTTATTTTGTCTTATTTGCTTATCTTTATCAAAAACACAAAAAATTTAGTTCTTATTCTAGCTTTAGTTTTATTCCTGTTTTTAGTCTTGCTAAAATGAGTGTTCCTCAAGTTGAAGTTCGTTGTTTTAAGCAACAAGGTGGAGAAAGTCTGAAAGATGCTTGGTATAGGATAAGTGATGCTCATCATAGATGCACCAAGAAATATTCTACTTTAATCCTTCTTAGGAATTTTTATGTTGGTATTACTAGCTAGTATAGGTATGTTCTAGACACTCTTACATGCGGTAATTTTCTGGGAACACCTGCTTTGGAAGCCTGTAATTTAATTGAATGTTAAGTTGGAACACCACCTACTAAGGTTGTTAAAAATGAAGTCACTTTAGATGATGTTATTAAAAAGCTAAACTCTATGGAGAAAAAATTGCCAAATTTCCTTGATAATGCTAGCAAAGCTAATGAATCAATAGTAAGTATCAACAAGAGAGTTACTATTTTAGAAGCTAGCAATATCCATGATAGTCAAAATATGAGGATTGCCAAATTAGAGGAGGCTATGGAAAATTTAAGCTCAACCTTTTCTTCTCTTAAGTTTAAAAAGGAGAAACCTTCTATGGGAAAATAGAAAAAAAATATGTATGTCCCCAAGGCGCCTAAACCAAAATCCCCTAATGTGCTTAAAATTAATAAAAGTTTTAGTGAAACTAAAAGTGATTTGCATATTGAATCATCTTCAGGGGTGTCTAAGGTACCCATTGCTGCAATTGGAGTTTTCGAGGAAATTATTGATTTGGATGCTTCTTCACTTGAAAACACTTGATTCCACTTTTCAAGGCCTAGCTAAAAGGCGTTAAAGAAAAGCAATTCTTGAGAGATAACCCATGATTTTATTTTTGTTTGGTTTTTCTCTGTTTTCTTTGAGTCAAGGGGTTGTATACTTTTGTAGAAACTCCTTTATATCTCTATTTTCATGTTTTAGTTGTGCCAAGTAAAGTTCCTGACGAGAGTTGGAGTTGGTTTTGGATTTCTGAGCAGGAAATAGATTTCTGTTGTCCACCATAAAAAATAGTATAATTCACAGAAAAATAAGAATTACCTGAAATTTCTTGTGCTTATTCCTCAGATAATTCCGCAACATTTTTGTTCTTTAAGTTTTTTTATATGAGCAACGTAAGTGCCTCGAAAAATTTCGTCTTTACAGACTGTTCTGGTTTTGACAGATTCTGCCATTTTTCTTGCATTTGCTCTTTTACGATATCAAGTGGATTTCTTTGCTTCACGAAAAATAAGTGGCTGTAGCTAATATTGAAAAGTCTCATTAGAAATTGTGCCCATACAGAACCCATGGATTTTTTATTGTTGCACTAACCCTCTAATGCGAATTACTCTTTGAGTGTGGTGTGAAGGAAGTTTTCAAGGGTCAAGAGAAGAGGGTGATATATGTGATCAAGAAGAGTGCAAGGTCAAAGCTTAGGAATTCCCACGTGGTTCATCCAAGCGTATTTTTAAGAATACTCAAGCATCTAAGCTTGGGGATGCCCAAGGTATCCCCTTCTTCATCAACAATCTATCAGGTCACTTCTAGTGAAACTATATTTTTATTCGGTCACATCGTATGAAGTTTACTTGGAGCGCCCGTTTGTTTTTATTTTGTTTTCCTTTGTTTTATTTTGTTTTCCTTTCTGCAATAATATAGCTGGACCCTAGCATTCCTTGTTTGGGAGAGAGACACGCTCCGGTTTTTTCTTTGAATACTTGTTATGCTCGTATTCTTAGTTTTTCTTCTAGCTGCTGCATAATTCTTGTTTAGCTATTGTTTTCTTTGCATCTCTTATTCAGAGTTGTTAGTTTTAGTAGTGTTGTGTGAGTACTCTCATGTTTGCTTTCTGTAGCATTTATAGTTTTTGTTAAAGCATATTTTGTATGGTGCTTGTTGGGAAAAGAAACTGCTGCTTGTAGTAGAATTTTTAATGGTGCAAGTAAAAGCTTGTATAGACTGTGCCTAGAATTTTTCATATCATGCTAGATGTTATTTTAATTCTAAAGCCTCGTGGTTATTTAGTAGCATGATTACCCTCAAATAGCCGAGAGTGTTTAATGTGCCATTGAAAGAATCATGAGTTGTTCTTGTCATATTGAACCATAAATTTGTGGTGTTCTCCTCTGAATGTTTTATTTGGTTTACTTGGCGCATGCTCACACCATGTTTATGACTATGAACCAGTCACTTATAGCCTCTATGATCATTTAGTTTTTGAACTTTTGGCACCACTTATGCTTTGATTAATTATGTTTACGTCGCTATGCATGATTATGGCTCTTATGCTCTCTTGATTTGTCGCTCCCAGTCTTTTGCTAGCCTCCACCTGTACTGAGTATGACTCTACTCGTGCATCCAACTCCCAAAAAACAAAAAATTCCAATTGTGTCCACCATACCTACCTACATGTGGTATTTAACCGCCACTCCAAAGTAAATTTCTCATGTGTTACCTTTAAAACTTTCAAAATTACTCCTGTTTTGTGCTCCTGTTTTAGCTCATGAGGACGTAAACAAAGAATATTTATCTCACTTATTGATTGGACTTTCGCACCCAGGACTAGTGGCTTGATCCGCTTATCCAATTGATAGAAGAGCTGGCAGCAGGGTGCCCAACCCCAAATTAATAACAACAAATTCTCTTCACTATTTTTTGCCCCTGATTTATCATTCAAAGCATAATTGTGTAAACAAAAGAGAAAGAGGGATGACCTTCTACCCAGATGTGTCCTTCTATGGGAGCCGCTCTTGTGAAGTCTAGTTGGCTTGTGACGTACTGTATTTTCTATTTACCATTCGTTAACATAAGCATACACCTCTCTAAATATGTTTTCAATACCTCTATTTAATAAAATAAAAAGCTCTAGCACATGAGTTGATCCCTGCTTCCCTCTGCGAAGGGCCTTTCTTTTACTTTTAAGTTGAGTCTCCATCTTCTAACTTTATGCACAGTTGAGAGAGCATAGTTGCCATTCTGAGTTTTATGTGCATTTGTCCCAGAAACATTATTGATTGATTCATGATGTGTTATTGTTTGTTCTCTAATTATTTGTTCTAGTCTTCCTCATGAACTTTGAAGGTGTCCTGGCATTTATGTTTTGCCCCACTTTTAAGGACTAGTGAAATATCACGTTGACAAGTTATCTCTATGCTTGAAACAAACATATATATCTTTCGTTGCATTGATATGATTTATTGTTAAGATTCTATTTATCATGCTTGTGTTGAAGTTCTATGATCTCAACTTACTTATGCTTTTACATTATTGATGATCAAGTTTATGTTGGTATTATGTCACCTCAGAAATTATGTGTTTTTATCTTTTACCTACTCGAGGACGAGTAGGAACTAAGCTTGGGATGTTGATACGTCATAAATGTATCCTTAATTTATGATGTTTCATGTTGTTTCCTACATGTTTGCTATACACTTTATGTCATTTTTATCGATTTTCCGGACTAACCTATTGACAAGCTGCCACAAAGCCAGTTCCTTGTTTTTTGCTGTTTTTAGTTTCAGAAAAGTTGTTCTGGAAATATTCTCGGAATTGGAAAATTCAAAGTCCGGAGGTCCTAGAATTCCCGAAGGTTCCATGGAGTCTTAGAGAGGCCCGGAGGGGGGCCACAGGGGGCCACACCATAGGGCGTCGCGCCCCTGGCCGCGCCATGATGTGGTGTGGCCCCCAGGCTCCACCGCCTTTGCCCTTTCGCCTATTTATACCCCCTGATACATCAACCCTAAAAATATACCACTTCGTCCCGAGAAACACCCGAGGCCACCGTCATCGTCTTCCCAAGATCGAGAGGGTTCTGGAGCTCTCACCGGCACCCTGCCGGGAGGGGAATTCATCACCGGAGGGCTCTACACAACCATGCCCTCCTCCGAAGTGATGCGTGAGTAGTTCATCCCTGGACTACGGGTCCATTGGCGTAGCTAGATGGTTGTGTTCTCCACTTTGTACCCCATGTTTAGATCTCGTGAGCTTCCCTACATGATCGAGATCATCTTTAGGTTATTCTACATGTCGTGTTTGCTGGGATCTAATGAATGTTGAATGGCATGTCTTCTGATTATCAATCTATCATGTTATCTTCATGCATATGTTATTTATGATCTTGCATGCTCTCTGTTATTAGTAGATGCTCTGGCCAAGTAGATGCTAGTAACTCCAAGAGGGAGTATTTATGCTCGATAGTGGGTTCATGCCTCCTTTGCATCTGTGCTCGAGTGACAGAAACGTGACGGATGAAGGATGTGCTGTTGCCATTAGGGAGAAAACAACGGTGTTTACTTATTTTATATTATTTACATTACACACTTTTCTTACTGCGATAATCTGTTGCTTGCAACTTAATACCCAATGTTTGTTCGGATGATATTTGGAGGGTGGATTATTAGTCATAGATGCAGTTGGATGGCGTTCTATGTATTTTGTTGTAATGCCTGCATGAATCACACAATAATCTTTATCTCTTGCATATGCACTATGGTGCAGCCTTCGTTTCTGTCAATTGCCCAACTGTAATTTGTTCACTACACATGTTATATATCTTTCACGGAGTGACACCACTAGTGAACTATGGACCCTGGTCCATTTTCTCATACTGATAATACACACACTGCTTCCACTGCTTTCACACTACTTTCATACTGTTACTACTGCTTTCATATTGTTATCTTACTGTTTTCCACACCATACGTTTAACCTCTTTGTGTTCAGCAAAACCAGTGAGATTGACAACCTCACTGCTACGTTAAGACAAAGTGATTTGATTGTGTTGTGTAGGTTCCACGTTGCTGCTGAACCAGTAGTGCGCCCTGCCACCTCAGCTGCATCAACCTTCAGGGATTGCTTGTCCTCCTACTGGTCGATTCAACTTTCGTTTCTTTTCTGAGGGAAAACTTGCTGCTGCACTCTTCACACCTTGCAGTTGTGATCTACCAATGTTAGTCATCAGTTATTAATGTTGATGATGAGTATCAGACTGGAGATGATTTTGATCCTACTGAGGAGGATACATATGATGATGAAGATGGTCCTATTGATGCCTATGCTACCAATTATCCAACTATTGTTTGCACAAAATGTTTGAGTGTTGTTCCTTGTGATGAGAGCCAAAGATGAAATCTATTTCAAACCAAATCAATTGTGGGTCCACAAATGGCTTGCAAGGTGATCATTGATGGAGGGAGTTGCAGAAATTTAGCAAGCAAGGATTTATGTGCAAAGCTCAAGTTGAGATATATTCCACAATCACACCCATATTATATTCAATGGTTGAGTGAGAAGGAAGAAATCAAGGTGTGCCGGATTGTGAGAGTGGAATTTCAGATTGGACCATACAAAGATACAATTGAGTGCGATGCGGTTCCCATGAAAGTTTGCCACATGCTACTTGGAAGGCCCTTGAAATTTGATAAAACGACTATACACAATGAAAGAGAAAATACATACCAATTGAATTGTAATAACAAGGATATTATCTTGAGGCATGTGACACCACAACAGATTGTGAATGAGTCTAGACAGAAAACTGAAGTGAATCTAGAGAAAGAGAATGAGAGAGATGGGAAGAGTGAAAACACAAATTCTGTGGGTGAAAACAAGCCTAGGCCGAGTGGTAAAAGTAAGGGAGTGAGACTTTTAACAATTTTAGCCACCAAAGAAGATTTGAGAGAGTTTAGTGAGGATCCTAGTTTAGTACCTATAGTGCTCATGCACAAAGGGGAAATTTTAGTTTCTAACGACATGACTCCTCTTTATATTGGTGTTTCTAATGTTTTGCAGGAGTTTCATGATGTGTTTCCATAAGAAATACCCTCGGTGCTGCCACCATTGAGAGGGATTGAGCATCAAATTGATTTGATTCCTGGATCATCATTACCGAACCGAGCTCCCTATAGGACAAATCCCCAAAGAGATAAAGAAAATTCAGAAACAAGTACAAGAGCTTCTTGATAAAGGTTATATTCGAATAAGCCTATCTCCTTGTGTTGTTCCTGTTATTTTAGTTCCTAAGAAAGATGGTACTTGGCGCATGCGTGTAGATTGTAGAGCAATTAACAACATCAGTATTCGTTATCGTCATCCTATACCATGTTTGGAAGACATGTTAGATGAATTAAGTGGTGCTGCTGTTTTCTCTAAAATTTATTTGCGTAGTGGTGATCATCAAATTAGGTTGAAAGAGGGGGATGAGTGGAAAACAACTTTAAAACAAAATTTGGTTTATATGAGTGGTTAGTAATGCCTTTTGGATTAACTAATGCACCTAGTACTTTCCCAATGAACCATGTTTTGGGAGATTTTGTTGGCAAGTTTGTGGTTGTTTATATTGATGATATTCTCATATATAGCCACAATGAACATGAACATATTGATTATATTAGACAAGTATTGCATGTGCTAAGAGAAAATAAATTGTATGGAAATTTAGAGAAGTGCACTTTTTGCAAAGATACATATTTCTTTGTTAT
Organism: Alopecurus myosuroides; assembly: GCA_028641055.1. Lineage (NCBI taxonomy): Eukaryota > Viridiplantae > Streptophyta > Magnoliopsida > Poales > Poaceae > Alopecurus > Alopecurus myosuroides. The sequence goes on from CM054058.1 coordinate 335,953,019, forward strand.
GTTGTTTCTAAACATGGGATGAAGTGGATTAATCTAAAATTGAAGCAAAAAAAAAAAATTGGCCAATTCCCATGAATGTGAGTCAAGTAAGAAGTTTTAATGGTCTTGCTGGATTTTATAGAAGATTTGTGAAATACTTTAGTACTATTGTTGCCCCTTTGAATGATTTGACTAAGAAATGTGTGAATTTCGAGTGGGGGGTTGCTCAAGATATTGCTTTTGACACTTTGAAAGATAAGTTGATTTCGGCCCCATTATTGATGCTACCTAATTTTAATAGACAATTGGAAATTGAATGTGATCCTAGTAGTATAGGTATTGGAGGTGTGCTAATGCAAGATAAGAAACCTATTGCTTATTTTTCTGAGAAACTGCATGGTGCTCAATTGAATTATTATGTCTACGATAAAGAATTGTATGCAATTGTTAGAGTTCTTGAGGTTTGGAAACATTATTTGTGGCCAAAGAATTTATCATACATTCTAATCATGAGGCATTAAGTTTTTAAACAGTCAATCCAATCTTAATAAGAGACATGCTAAATGGGTAGAATTCATTGAATCTTTCGCATACATTATTAAACACAAGAAAGGATTAGATAATGTGGTTGCTGATGCTTTGTCTAGAAGAAACATATTACTCACTAAATTGGGTGTCCAAGTTTCGGGTTTGGAGAGTTTGAAACCACTATATGCTGAAGATAAAGAATTTTCTACACCATATGCTAATTGTTCTAATATGAAGGCTTGGAATAAATATCATATACATGATGGGTCTCTGTTTAGAGCTAACAAATTATGTATTCCCTAGTGTTCTTTGCGTTTGATGTTATTATAGGAATCTCATAGTGGTGGATTAATGGGACACTTTGGAAGTGAGAAAACCTTACTTATGTTGGCTGATATTTTTTATTGGGCACATATGAGACGTGATGTTTACAGGTTTGTGCAACGTTGCATCACTTGCAACAAGGCAAAGTCTAAATTGAAGCCCCATGGTTTGTATACTCCTCTACCTGCACCAACTACACCATGGGAAGATATTAGTATGGATTTTGTGCTAGGTTTACCGAGGACTAAAAAAGGGCATGATTCTGTATTTGTGGTAGTGGATAGATTTTCAAATATATCACAGTTTATTGCTTGCCACAAAATGACGATGCGTCGCATATTGCTAATCTGTTTTCCAAGGACATAGTGAGACTACATGGAGTACCAAGGACTATTGTTTCTGATCGTGAAGTGAAGTTTATGAGCTACTTTTGGAACACATTATGGGGGAAGCTAGGAAGAAAGCTACTTTTTTCAACAACATGTCACCCCCAAACTGATGGACAAACGGAGGTGGTTAATCGGACATTATCAACATTATTGCAAACCATGATCAAGAAAAATCTGCGGGAGTGGGAGGAGTGTTTGCCACATGTGTAATTCGCATACAACAGGGCTGTCCACTCTACTACTCAACTTTTCCTGTTTGAAGTGGTCTATGGTTTCAAGCCCATTACACCACTTGATTTTCTACCACTTCCCGTACAAGAGAGAATAAATATGGAGGCATCAAAGAGAGCTGATTTTGTGAAGAAGATACATGAGAAAACCAAGGATGATATAGAGAAGAAGGGGAAGTATGTGGCTGAAAGAGTAAATAAGAAGAGAAAGGAGGTGATATTTCGGCCAGGAGACTTAGTATGGGTGCACTTTCAAAAAGATAGATTTCCAAAGTTGAGAAAGTCCAAGTTGTTACCTCGAGGTGCTGGTCCCTACAAAGTGCTTGAGAAAATCAATGACAATGCTTAAAAGATAGACTTTCTAGTTGATGAGTTTGGTGTGAGTAATTCATTCAATGTTGCTGATTTGACACCATACCATGGAGATGACCTTGATGCGTCGAGGTCAACGCCTTTTCAAGGGGGGGAGGATGATGAGGACATCCCTAGTTCTTTACCACACAAGGAGGTTGTTATCCAAGAGAAGACTGATGAAATAAGACTTGGGCCAATAACAACATCAAGGGCCAAGTTATTACAACAACAGGTGAATTCACTCCTTATTGAATATCATGTTTGTGATAGTGAGAATTTTATACTACCTAAGTCTATGCATTTATGTATAATCAGGGTTATTGATAACTAAACATGGTGGTAGAAAACAACCAAGAGGAGCTGGAAAACAAGATGGAGATGATGGAAAACAACATTACAAGTGGTGAAAACAACATTACAAGTGGTGAAAACAAATGTACAAGTGTGGAAAACAAATCCAGGAATGTTCTTCCACACTAAGCAAGAGTGAAAACAAGAGGAGGATGCCCCATTGAAGACCAATGCGCCATAAACAAGTCCTAATTCTATTAGGCATGGCTTGTATGCAATATTTGGCTGAATCCACTAAAGTGGTCGGTTTGTATCCTCTCCTAGAGTCCAAGTAGGAGTCCTAGTCCAAGTATGAGTCCAAGTAGGAGTCCTAGTCCTAGTAGGAATTGGTGTTTGCGCAAGCCCCCTTGTAGCCGCACCCCTCCCCCTTAAATAGACACCACCTGCGTGTGGTTGAGGCAGAACAAGTTTAAAACCAAAAACCCTAGCCTCTAGATTATATTGCTGCTAAGCATTCATCTTGAAGTATTACCATTGCAAAGTTGCGTGATATCTTGTTGTTCCACTGGGAATAAGGGGATACATGACCACTTGTGATCTTTGATTGGGTGTACAAAAGTGTGTAGTTGAGAATATCCAAAGGGGTAGATTGTTGTTGCATTGGCAACAGGGGTTATCCAAGTGAGAGGTCTCAGTGTAGTCTAGTTATCAGAAAATCTACAAAACATCCAACAAAAATAGAGAAATCTCAACGAGAAGATCGGGCCACCCCATATAAGAATTGTTTCTATAGTTCCTCCTCCACTAACTTCATCTTGACCTAGGATATTTCTAGTCCTGGTGTCTGAACGCGGAAATCTCATATTCTTTCTAATTTGCCTCGTCCCATGGCATCAAAGCCCTTATATGTAGCCCAAAATAATTGAAAGAAAATTTAGTTTAAAATAGGCAAAAATGGAGATGAAGAATCAAATTAAAGAGCATAATTCCTAAAACATAAACCCATATTAGGGTGAGTGAGGGGCGACGCCGAGGGCGAAACTGCGGGCGACGTCGCGGGTGACATGGGGACCGGGATCAAGGACGGTGGAGAATATGACGGGCACGTAGATCATCAGAGCATTGACTGTTAGAGCTCACTTGTCGTCGGAGGCCGCTTCTAGGCACTTGCCAACAACGACGACAAGGAAGACTCTGTGGATTTTGACACGGATAGATCTATGGACACGCAGGAGCCGATATCAAGGTCCGAGGGGAAATACATGGAGAGGATGTGCATGATGCCATCCCCGGTGCAGGGCGAATCGCTAGGCTCTGAAGAAACTAGTTGAGAAAAGAGGATGCCGAAGCGAATCATCTCAAGGTGCGCTGCTAAAGCTTTATATTCGTTTTCTTCTCTGATCAACTCGAGTTCAAACTCAACCTCGCTGGAGGTGCTGATGAAACAATCTCATAGAAAAATTTCGGTAATCGAACCGTTGGTGTTTCATTTTATCCGAGGATGACGAGGAATCATGAAAAATGGTTCATGGATGTTAGAAATTGCCAGCTTCATCCGCCTGGGATCCGCGTTTCCTGGATCACATCATCGGCGGAGTTCAAAATTTTAAAATCGCCGCTTAGTCGATCGTGGTCCGTCGGAAGTTTTTGTGGGCCTGGATTTCGATTGAAGTGTTGGCTTGGGTCACCGGGCGACAGCCCGCACGTGCATCGATCGAGTACGTATCCCTAAGGGGTGCGGCCGTAGACGCGTTATAGGGTTCTCTTGGGTACGTGCCGCCAGCAAGCCGTCGAGTTCTGTTCCTGTCCGAACGATGGCGTATTGCGGTGGAGGTAATGGAGGCACGGCCAACCATGGCAACGGTGCTGCCGTCCGTGGAGAAGGTCTACCGTCAAACCAATTCCAAGGTGGACCTAGTGGAACGGCGACAGCTTTTGATTGTGCAGCTGGGCAAGTTGGGCAGGGCAATGGAAGGTAGCAATTCGCCTTCAATGCCGCCGCCGGCGCCCATGGGCATGGATGCGGTTATAAGGGGTGTACCGAGTTTCATAGACGGAAGAGGTTTGATAACATCGATGTGGGAACTACGGTCGAAGAGGTGGGCATGAAAACAATGGTTATCGGCCATACAACCGCAATGGAGGGGGGCGTGCTCGATATGCTCTTGTCGTTCCCCGCCAGCCGACTCGAATTTGGGAGCAGAGGTGGTGCCTAGGGGGCTGCAATCTCCGGTTGTGGACGTGCAACAGGGGCGGACCGCGATGCCACAGGAGCAACACGTCGTGGTTGTGACGGCAGTGCAACCAATGGTCCAGGCAGGGGCTTGTCAGTCGGTTTCCTAGGGGATGTCAATGGAGCAGCCACACGGAGAGAAATGAGTTTCCGCTAACTAGCTTGCAGTAGTGGTCACGGACGCAATGCAAAAGAAGGTCAAGAAGGCGGCCAAAGTGAAGTGTTTCTGTTGTGGGGTTGCTGGACACTTTTTGGCTGATTGTCCTGCACCGTTTTTTTTTGTGGAGGATCAGTGCATGTTAACGGTCCATGCCCGCTTGTGGAAGCACCTAAGACTCATCTGATAATGTATGGGTACATTCATGATGAGCTTATGTTCTTTGGGGTGCCTCTATCGGCAAATTATTGCCCTAGAGTTGAGAATATGAGGTTGGCCTCGATTACGATTGCAAGAGGGCAGATGACGATACCTCAGCTGGGTGATATCTCAGTTGCAGAGATTAGTGCCAACCGATGGGTTTGTTTGGGATGTCGGCCAGGTGGGACATAATGTGTTCAAGGTCATGTTTCCTTCTAAAATTGAGCTTGAGAGATTGAAGGTATTTGGCTCTTGCAGTATTACGAATAGAGACTATGAAATGACGGTAGGCTGGGGTCAGAAGATAGAGCCCCTAGACACATTGCCAGATTTTTGGGTCCGCATTTCTAAGATTCCTGATGAACATAAGGGAGACTACCTTGCTCTTTGGTCAGTGGGATATTTTTTGGGGATGACAAGGAAGATTAATATGGAGTATACACGCAAACATGATGTGTTACATATTCTTGTTGGTTGCCTTAACTACACCAAAATTCCGCTGGCATTTTTGATGTTTATCAAGGGATTTATGAATGGTCCTTTGAGGTAGAGGGGCAAGAGAAGGGCATAACTATGGACTATATGGCTATTGACAAAAATCAAGAGGATGATGATGATGATGATGATGATGAAGGAGACTTGCGGGATGATTTTAGAGATGTTCTTGCTAATACATATTTGAATGATACTACGGTGGTTGCTGGTGGCCTCTTCACTGCAGAAACTCGCATGAATGACGTTGCAGGGGGCTCATCCTCGAAGGGTCCTATGGCTGCTGAGATACCTAGGACAGGGGTTGTATTTTCACCTTTGCTATGTCGCCAGTTTGGGTATAATCAGCTTGTCACGTCGGCCGTTGGAGAGGGATAACTCCGAACTTCTTCTTCGGAGATGGAGGCCGTGGGGCAGGTAAATGCCTCTTCTCCTGTCGGGCAGACGGATGTCGTGTCTATGGCTACATGGGACCTGTCACTTCTTCGGTGGAGGGGGTGCATGATGAGATGGAGGATCATATGGAGTCGGTGGGCTGTTTGTCGGGCACAAAAACAGTTGTTTTGCTGTCGGGCAGAACCGAGCCAATAGAGGGATTCACTCTCGGGGCAAAAAAACTGCGCGGTTTCGCTGCCGGCTGGGCTGGGGAGCAATGCGGATAGTGCAACTCCTTACACCGCTGTAGAGAGTATGCAGAAGGGTCTGATGGTGGCGTTGTGTTGTACTTCTCCACGCATTCCGGTTGATTCCCGGTTGCCATACCGGGACATCGTGGCAGAACCCTCCTCTTTGATCATACCTAGGTCAAGTGGACCTAAGGTGTTCGAGCCGGTTGGGGAAGGGCTAGCGTCACGATGACAGAGACAACGTCTGTGCGTCCATGCTCGCAGCGGTCAAGAGGACTTGCTCGAGGCTTGGAGGCGGGTTCTCCTTCCATGTTGCCGAGGCCAACTTGGGCAGAGATAATAGCTTATGGGGGCATTGCGGAACCAGAGAAGATAGGGCAGCGCTCTAGTGCAAGTTTCCGTGTGCAGCCCGACGCGGATGTCGAGGTCCCGGAGAAGGCCGAGAGGCTCGCTGCTAACGTGATGCCATGGTTGCAGGTACATGCTCAAATCCAAAACTTTGTTTTACCCACTTTCTAATAAATCTATTATTCAGAAGACCCTCTAGATTGGGAGTTTTGTTGGTGACTTCTCCGTCTAAAGTAGATAGCGCGGTTAGTAATAGTAAAAAGTGGAATGCTCGCGTCGTTTAATTTCTCTAAACAATAATCTAAGTGATGGCATGAATAATGAATCCTCTAGTCTAGTGTTGCGGAAGGCATCTAACCTTTGTGAGGATTACATAATGAAGAGGAGGAGGGCCTAGGAGATTTGATGAATCTAGGTACCTAGGGTGTGACCCGTAAATCTAAGAAGAGTGTGTGATGTGGTGTGTACCACAAGAATTGACCCGATCTCATGAATTGACCAAGAACACAAAAATCACGAGGGGAAGAATGAAGAACAGGAGGGGAAATCCATGGGTAACAAGAGTAATCGATAAATAGCAAACTCTACCTATCAAAGAACCCTTCAACAAACCCCGGGGGTATCCTATCAAAGACTCGATATGCTAATTCGTTCGAGTGCTCGGCAACATTTCTACTACCTTACACTCGGGGGCTACTCCCATCGGGAGAACTTATGCAAGGGAAATTTAAGTCACACGGGAGAAGCAAAAAAAAAACCATTCATCATCAAAAGGACAAGTTCATTACGAGCAAAAGGCGTATTTCCTGCACTAAGGCACCGCTCCTAGAGAATCTACTAAAATTAAATAAAACTAGCTCTCGGCAGTTGCTTTGAGAGCATCTTCAACAGATTGGGCAAGTTTTGCTCGAGCCTCAAGCATTGCGAGAAGCTTCTAGGATACCTTAATAGAGTCTTTAGTGTAGGGGCCAAGGTCTACCTATTTCCCGCTCGAATCCTTGGGAGGTCCACTCAACGCGGCTTTGAAGTCCCCCTCGATGCCACCCACCCGCACAAGAGTGAGCACCATCTCAGCCCTAGAGAGAGTCTGTTCTTGACTGAATTCAGCTAGGACGTTCGTGTTATGAAACACGCCCATCAGAGCATCCAGAGTGGACGGTACATCGTGTCCGGGAAATAGGCACTCGTGGAACGAAACGAGTATGCCATGAAGCTTCATGAGTGTCTCTTTTGCCTTGGACGCGTGCTCCTCGGAAGAAGTAACAACATCTAAGAGCGGACCTTCTCGAAGTCGAGCGTTAAGCTCAGGAGGACTACCCAAAGCAGCCGTAGCAATAAAGGGAAACCGTTAGTAAGTTACATGAAATACCAAAGAAGAGTACAAGGAGGAAGGTGAAATTCACATACCTGTTAGAGAATCTGTCAGAACATGGAGTCGAGGGACTAGAGCCTCCTCCAAGTCCGAAAATTTCTTGAGAGATTCAGTCTCCTTTTGCTTGGACTCGTCTTCCTTCCGAATACCAGCCTTAGTTTTCTTCTTAGCAGTCGTAGCCTCCGCACGAAGAACCGCATTTTGAGCCTAGAGTTCCTTCGTTCGAGTGAGTGCATATTCCTTCTCCACAGAGGTAGCAATCACAAGTTCTAAGGCAAGCAAAAACATTAGAGGTGTAAGGTAAAAAGAAAGAAGTGTTGGAAATTCAGAGAAAGGGGTACCTTTGGCTTTTGTAAAATTGGAGTGGGCGGTGTCCTTCTCCCTCCCAATATTGAGGAAGTGAGTGCTCAGGTCCTGCATACTGGCTAGGAAAGGCTGCAAAACGTAGTCGAGTCAATATAAGAAACACGGGTTTTGAGTCTACGCTCGTCTGCAAGCAGCCAAACGTAGACTCGAGGGATACTCCCATCGGGAGCGCTGATTGCGCACCCGATAGAATGAGCAAGGAAAATAGAAATATAAGAAAAACCCACGTGGTTCCTAACCTGGAATTCGGGAGCCAGCGTATTCACGTCAGTCAGATCAGTAGTCCATGACCCTAGAGCAGAGGGTGCGGGTTGCCTTGGTTTGGACACAGGAATGGCCGAGTCCCTAGGGGCATCCTCCTGAACAACAACTTTATCCCCCGTGCTTGGAGAAGATGTCGAAACAGAAGGCGTTTGGACATCAGGGCTCTAGGAGGGTTAGTGAAGAAAGAACGAACAGAAAGAAGGAAGATTTAAATCAAAATCAAGACACGAAGAAAACAGAGGTAAAGGGAAAAACTTACCTGTTGAAGGACCCCAGGCCGAACATACGGCAAGGTTTCTTGGCAGCAGCAGGATGTGAAGGTGTGGTCGTGGGTTGAGAAGAGATTGGACGTCTCGAAGAAATGGGGACAGCGGGGATCGGGTTCCTCAGGTCAACCCCTCAAGTAGCACTTGAAGAACTTGAGTCCTTTGAGGTGGCTTCCTCGTGGCCGCTATCTTCTCGAGTGCTCCTAGGGGAAATACTCGATTCCTCAGCGGTCTCCTCAGCACCCTCATCCACGTCCTCATCGTCTCATGAAGAATGAGCCGTGGCGGTAGAGGGAATCGAGTCAAGGTCCGTAGGCACATCAACGGTTAGGCCCTAATGGTGCCAACCTTGGGTGCCAATCTTGTAAAAGCATAAAAGGTTTAGTACAATTATAAAGATGAACATACTTGAAATCCATTGTTTAACAGTGCAACAACAACATAACAGATGACTAAAAACTAGAAATAGTAGCATGTGATACAAAAGATAGTACTAAATGTCCACATCAATGGTTTAGTTCATCCAAGGTTCCCATGACTTCATCAACACTAGGAGAAGAATCAATACGAACAAGAAAGCAAGAATAATTCATAGGGAAGGCACAAACATCAATTGAAATAGTTAATCAATCGTTGATTAAAATATAATAACCTAGCAAAAAGACGAGGAGATAAATATCTTTACGTGTGTCATATGCTTGAAAACGATATAAAATATAATCATCATTGATAGAGTCAAATACATCTCACTAAATATAGCAGACCAAGCTATTAATCATCTCCAATTTTATTCCTCAACTATGTCATAACAATGCTCATAGCTGAGAAATCCCTCTCCACTAGATACGCCGAAGGAGAAAAATTTATGTCTATCAATCTGAACCATCTTCACAACAAGGTTACCAAGTTCATGACAACTCGCAAATTTTGGATCGCCTCTCACATCAGCAATGCATGTCTCAAGTTGGTTATATGGAGAAGTCATCAATATACATCTCAGCAGTTTCATTAAGTTTTTCTTCATCAAAATTAGCAAATGAATTCTTTGGATCAGAACAAGCAATGCACCTCAACATGGGTAGATTTTTAAGCAAAGCAATTCAACTCAACAATAATTTGGCCATGCATAATACTGAATATCTCATATCTAAACCCGTGATTTTCCACGACCCCTTGAGCGGCCATGAGTAGGTATTGTATGATCCATGTTTGGCACTGCAATTTTATACTTGATACAAAAGTCGTTTGTCTCTTTCAAGAATTTATCTGAACCATTTTCTCGTATGCCTCAAAATTTCTCCAATGTTACACCAATTGAACTCACAGCGTGAACAATGTTTTGTTTTAGGAAAACGCTTGGGATAACCCGGCAGATCGAGCCGGTCTCATCTCCCGCACGCGCTGGCTGCCACGTGCCCCCGAGCTTGGCTCTCCCTGGTCGTTCTTCTTCCCACGGGAACGCATCTGCATCTTGTTCTTCCCAACGCTGCTGCTCCGCCTCCCCCTCCCATCTGCACACACCAAGCTCGCCTCCAGGCCGGCGCCAAGGGCGCGCCCCGGTCCTGCTCCGCCCCTCCACCCTACCTAGCCTCCCGGCCGCCGCGGGAGCTCCGGCGAGGGCACGGGACTAGCCAAGTGGAGAGAGAAGAGCAGAGCGGAGCAGGGGAGCGAGCGAGCTACCCGCTGAGATAGCATGACATCGGCGGCGGCCCGGGCGGCGGCGGAGGCGGACGGCGGGATGGGCCGGACGCCCACGTGGAAGGAGCGGGAGAACAACAAGCGCCGCGAGCGCCGGCGACGGACCATCGCCGCCAAGATCTTCACGGGCCTCCGGGCGCTCGGCAACTACAAGCTCCCCAAGCACTGGGACAACAACGAGGTGCTCAAGGAGCTCTGCCGCGAGGCCGGCTGGGTCGTCGAGGACGACGACACCACCTACCGCAAGGTCATACCTCCTTTCCACATCGATCCATTCCCAGTTTCTTTCTCTTCTCTCCTATCCCTCCCCCCATTTTCTGGATCTAGCTTAATAATCTTCGATGCGTAGTACGTAGATCTAGACGGTGTTTAATCAATTGTTTGATGATCCGATTCATTCATGGCAGGGGTACAAGCCGCCGATGTCGGGGCCGTTCGGCGGCGGGGTGTCGTCGGCCGGGATGAGCCCCTGCTCGTCCTCGCAGCTGCTCAGCGCGCCGTCCTCCTCGTTCCCGAGCCCCGTGCCCTCCGCCAAGGGTACCGGCCCAACTGCCAACCATGGGGCAGTGGTGCACCGGTGCTCTCAGGAGCGGAGACGACGTCGCGAGCTGGGGTTTTAGGGGATGCTGCTCGAGGTTTTTTGGATGAATTTTTATGTGGTGCCAGAAACGTGCTACATTAGTCTAATTTTGTTGCTTTTTTGTCTAACTTTTTTGCCACAATAACTCTGGTAGTATCTCCGACGAGGTCAATTGTTTGCTACAATACAAAAGGAAAATTGCTATAATAATTATAATTTTTTGCTATCTTAGAACGAACTTTTTGCTATAAGACTGGCGGCAGTGCTCAGCGCGAGCAAATTTTGCTACAGACTTGTTTTTTTTTTGCTATTTTTTGTCAAATTTTTTGATACGAGAACTCCGGCGATGTCCATTTTTTGCTATAATAGAGTAATTATTTTGCTACATTTATTCTTTTTTTTGCTACTGTAGTACAAATTTTTTGCACATGAGAGTTCTCCGGCGATCGCCGGCAAAAGTCTTCCGGCGATGCCTCCGACGAAATTAATTTTGCTACAATAGCATTTTTTTTTTGCTACAGTGCTCCGGCGATGTCTCCGGCGAGGTCTGACTTTTCCTGTTCTTTTTTGTGATGAAACGTTTTTTGCTACATAGGAGAAAAAGCGGGATGTTTTTTTGCTACACAGAGCAAATACGAGATTAGGCAAAAAGTAGACGGTGTCGGCCAGGGGACCTGGGGATGAAAAAATTTCTATCCCCGGGACACCCAGCATTGTCCTTTTTTTTATCTTGGGCGGCACCACACGTCGGCTTTACCATGCAGCGGCCGGTCCGCCTGGCATCGTGTTAACCACAAGCACCTTGACATTGCGTGTACGCGCTTATATATGCCTAAAAAGAAAAAGGTTGCGCACATGGGATACCGAAGCATCAAGCATCGGATCTCATCTACTCCTAGTAGCTAGCTACCACAAGCTATCGACAATGGATTCTACACAAGATGCCAGCACTGTATGCATGCTCTCAATATTAATTTTGAAAATAAATTCTCGCTGCTAACAAGGTGTTTGTCTGACACGATTTACATATCTTGAAATATTTCGAAAGCTTGTTTAAAAACAACTACCCTTTTTTGCTAACGATTACAACCTTTTCTAAGACGGTTACAAAAAATATTCACCAAGTTTGCACCGTATTATCTAGGTGACATTAACGGTTTCAATATTGTTTATACTGTATTTTCTCAGCTAGCAAATTAACCTAGAGAGATTACAAGATCAAACCTAGTGTGTTAACAAGAATATTTCAGAGTGTGATTCTCCTCCAAATTTCTCAAACCAAACTTTCACAATAATATTCACCATATTATTTTGTGCTAACCATCATATTTTTTTTTCGAGAACCCGCAGGAGATCTGCGCGTTTCTGTTATCAAGCTTGCGAGAAAACAGAGTTTACAAACACGGTATCCACACGAAGGGGAATGCCTACACCACACGCCACTCGACCAAGTGCCACTTTGGACCTTGGGGACAAAGGAAAATAAAAGGACTACTCCCTAATCTGCCCACGTCTACTTCTACAGGTTGCCCAAACTCGCCACTCCTCCACAATGGCGTTGATGATCCGACCGACAGGCGATAGTTTCCGGTCGAAGACCCTGGTGTTTCTTTCCAACCAAAGCGCCCGAATCACAAGCGTGATGAGTGAGTTGGCAGTTCTTTGGTCTTTGTGAGATAGTGATTTGACCGCCGAAGGCCACCACTCGGCCAGGGTGCTCTGCGTCGTTGGGATGGACACATCCACCGCTAAGTCGCGGCTCACGTCTATCCACACCGCACGAGCGAACGCACACTGCAATGTCAGGTGATCCATGGACTCGTGCGCCTCCAAGTAGAGCGGGCAAAGGATGTGCGATGCTAGGCTGCGGCGCAAGCGTCTCTCCGCTGTCCAACAGCGGTCGCGGATGGCCAGCCAGGCGTGCAGGCGTAGCTTGAGCGGGGTAAACGACTGCCAAACCTGCGCCGCGGCCGGGGGTGGGATGGAGCCCGCGAAAAAAGCCAGGTAGGAAGATCGCGCGCTGAATTTGCCGGAGGCAGTCCACTTCCACCGGAACTGGTCCTCACCGTCAGCACGCTCCACACTGGAGATCGCCATCCATAGAGCCAGGTACTGGAGGACTGCAGGGATCGACAGCTCGCCGGCTATATCCGCCTTCCAAGCGTGCCCGATCAAGCCCTCCTGAACTATGCGCCGGTGGCGGATCCCGGGTTTAACCAACTTGAACACGGCTGGAGCCATCGCCTGCACTGTCAGTCCATCGATCCACGGATCTTCCCAGAACGCAACGCGGCTGCCCGTTCCAATTGAGATCCGAGTTGCGGCATTGAACATGACTCTTGCATTGGGCAAGACCTGGAATCGCAGCCCGGCCCAAGACCTGTCGATGTCGGTTTTCTGCAGCCAAATCCACTTTGTTCTGAGCGCGGCATTGAGCCATCTGAGGTTGTGTAGACCAAGCCCACCGAGGCTCTTCGGTTGGCACACGGCAGCCCAGGCGACCATGCAGCTTCCACCCCTCGCATATTCTCTTCCAACCCACAGGAAACCTCTGCGCAACTTATGAACGGCCTTCAGGAACCACGGATCCAGGTCAAGCGCCATCATCTGATAGACAACCGATGCCGTCATGACAGCCTGAACATAGATTAGCCTTCCCTCTCGAGACAGGAGCCTAGCCTTCCAATGTGATAGCCTGTTTGCTAGCTTGTCGAGGACGTGCTGGAGGTCCACGCGGGTCAGCTTGGTAACCGACAGCGGCAGTCCCAGGTAGGTGCACGGAAGTGTTTGCACTGTGCAGGACAGGTCTGTTGCGATGTTTTCAAGGACCTCCGCTGAACATCTGATCGGTAGGGCCGTACTCTTGTTGAAATTGACTAGTGATCCCGATGCGGCCCCGAAACAGTCCAGCAGCGCACGCACGGCGGTGAGCTCTACCTTCTCTGGCCTAGCCACGATGACAACGTCGTCAGCGTACATCGACACCCGGTGTCTAAGGCCTTCTCTACTCAGGCTAATAAGGACTTGTCGACGCTCCGCCTCTCTGAACATCGCCCCCAACACGTCCATGGAGAGGACAAAAAGTAGGGGCACACCGGGTCCCCCTGCCTGAGGCCACGGCCGTGCCAGAAGCGATCTCCGGCGCTCCCGTTGATCAGAACCTGGGTTGTTCCGGACCTAAGGAGGAGAGAAATCCACCTGATCCACCGGGGGGCCAAACCCACGCTGTCGCAGCACACTGATCAGAAAGGGCCACGCGACGCTATCAAAGGCCCGCGCCAGATCCAATTTCAACAGCAGTGCGGGGATCTTCTTGCGGTGGAGCGTGAGGGCGGATTGTTGCATGAGGAGGAAGTTGTCCTGTATGCACCTCTCCCGTATGAAGGCGCTCTGGGTTGGGCTGACCAACTCCTGCATCCGTGGCGCGAGCCTCATCGCAAGCAGCTTGGCCAGCAATTTGGCGAAGCTGTGTACGAGGCTGATTGGGCCAAACTCACGGATGTCCCTGGCTCCATCCTTGTTGGGCAGCAATGTGATCAATGCACTGTTCAGGCGCTCGAAGTTTTGGTCGTTCCCCACAAACACCGCGTGGATGGCCGCGGAGATATCCACCTTGATGATCTGCCAACAGGCGCGGTAGAATTCCCACGGGAATCCATCCGGCCCCAGCGATTTATTGCTAGGCAGCGCACGAATTGCAGCCCAGATTTCATCCGCGGAGAACTGGGCCTCGAGCCCTGACATGTCCAGCACCGGCAACCCCACGTTGGCCAGCGAGATGTCGTGGTCCCTAGGAAATGCGGTGCCGAGAAGTTCAGCGAAATAGTTCGTGGCCATAGCTTCTTTATCAGCTTGCTCAATGGCCACAACGTCGCCGCGCTCAAGGACGGTGATCTGGTTCTGTCGACGTCGCCTCGAAGCATGTGCACGGAAAAACTGGGCCGTGGTGTCTGAATCTTTGAGACCCTGCACCCGGGCGCGCTGCCTGGCGATGGATCGGTCCAGCGAGGCGAGGCCTAGCAGCCTCAATTTTAGGCCACGGTGAAGGCCGAGCTCAGGAGACCCCAACTGTCTGCTCTCCTGCGCCACCTCGAGCCGCGCGATCACCTCATTTGCCATGAGGATCTGATCACGGATGTTTCCCACGAACTTCTGACTCCAAGTGCGCAAATGCCTCGCCAGCCGCTTGAGCGTGTAGTGAATTCGTAGGAAGGGGTCGACCGGCGCCTCACCATTCCAGCTGTTACGGACAACATCCATGAACCCCTCCGATTTTAGCCAAAAGTTCTCAAAGCGGAAACGTTTCTTCGCGATGAAACGAGCCGCCGTGGTCATGAGAATGGGGGAGTGGTCGGAGAGAGCGGACGAGGCGGCAGTCAGCGAGGCGTCAGGGTGCAACTCATCCCAATCCACAGAGCAGAACCAGCGATCCAGCTTAACCAGCGTAGGGGAGATACAGGCGTTCGACCATGTGTATCTACGGCCGATGATAAGGGGTGGCCCAATCTTCTCAGTGAACTCACAGATAACTCCAGTATGATAAGCAGTGCGCCACTAAGAACTCTCCCGGCTGATCCCTGATGCCAATGCAAAAGATAGCAACCCCAAGGATATTCTCAACTCCACACTCTTGCACAAGTAATCCACCGACTACAAGTGGTCCTGTACCGTCTTATTCCCAGTGGAACAGCAAGTATCACGTAAAGTTTGCCGATGAACTTCCAGATGAAAGGCTTACAAGCAGTTTCAATCTAGAGGTCTAGGGTTTTTGGGTTTAACGTAGTCTCTATTCATGTTTGTGTTATCAATAAACCTGAGAACACAAAAATGCAATGACTTAGGTAGTATAAAGTTCTCACAATTAAAAACATTATACTCAAGTAGGAGTGAATTCACCTGTTGTTGTAATAGCTTGGTTCTTGATCTTGTCATTGGACCAATCCTTACTTCATTAGCTTGTATAGGAACATCCTCATGTGTAACAATAGGTGAAGAGCTAGGGATGTACTCGTCATCCTCCCCCTCTTGAAAAGGCATCGACCTCGATGCTAAATCATCTCCATGGTAAGGTGTCAAATCAGCCACATTAAAAGAATTACTAACACCAAACTCATCAATTGGGAGGTCAAACTTGTATGCATTATCATTGATCCTTGAAATAACTTTATAAGGACCAGCTCCACTAGGCATCAACTTTGATTTTCTCAATGTGGGAAATCTATCTTTTCTAAAGTGTACCCACACCATATCTCCTGGCCGAAATATAATCTCCTTCCTCTTCTTGTTTACTCTTTCAGCCACATGTTTTCCTTTCTTCTCAATTGCCTCTTTTGTTTTCTCATGAATCTTCTTCACAAAATCAGCCCTCTTTGATGCCTCCATATTAATTCTCTCATGTAAAGGAAGTGGTAATAAATAAAGAGGAGTAATAGGCTTGAAACCATAAACCACCTCAAAAGGACATAATTGAGTAGTTGAATGCACAGCTCTATTATATGCAAATTCCACATGGGGCAAACACTCCTCCCACTCCTTCAAATTCTTCTTGATCATACCTCTTAGCAATGTGGACAATGTTCTATTAACCACCTCGGTTTGTCCATCAGTTTGGGGGTGGCAAGTAGTAGAAAATAATAGCTTATTGCCAAGCTTACCCCAAAGTGTCTTCCAAAAGTAACTCATGAACTTGACATCTCTATCTGAAACAATAGTTCTTGGCACTCCATGTAATCTCACAATTTCTCTAAAGAATAAGTTTGCAATGTGAGAAGCATCATCACTCTTGTGGCAAGCAATGAAGTGAGCCATCTTTGAAAATCTGTCCACAACCACAAAGATAGAATCATGTCCTCTTTTTGTCCTTGGCAAGCCAAAAAAAAATCCATACTTATGTCCTCCCATGGTGTACTAGGTGATGGCAATGGGGTATACAATCCGTGGGGTCTGAGCTTGGATTTGGACTTGTTGCAAGTTATACATCTTTGCACCAATCTATACACATCTCTCCTCATATGTGCCCAATAGAAATTTTCAGCCAACATAAGCAATGTCTTCTCTCTTCCAAAGTGTCCCATCAAACCTCCACTATGAGATTCCTGTATCAAAAACAAACGCAAAGAACACTCGGGAATACATAATTTGTTAGCTCTAAAGAAGTACCCATCATGTATATGAAATTTTTCCCATGCCTTAACATTAGTGATGAGGACATCCCTAGCTCTTCAGCTATTGTTACACATGAGGATGCTCCTATACAAGCTAATGAAGTAAGGATTGGTCCAATGACAAGATCAAGAACCAAGCTATTACAACAACAGGTGAATTCACTCCTACTTGAATATAATGTTTATAATTGTGAGAGCTTTATACTACTTAAATCCTTGCATTTGTGTATTCTTAGGTTTATTGATAACACAAGCATGAATGGAGATCATGGAGATGAGATACACAAGGATGAGCATGGATTACAAGAGGAGATGGAAAACAAGCAATAACATGATGAAACAACAAATAACAAGTGTTATGATGACAAGGGGATGGTGCCTCCACAAGGTCAAATGCACTAAGTGTGGAAAACAATGCCATATTGTTGTTTCACACTCATACATGAACAAGGCAAGAGGAGGGCGCCCACAAGGAAGCATCAATGCGCCATATACAAGACCTAGTTGTGTTAGGATTGGTTTGTATACCAATATGGCCGAATCCCACCTATTTGGGTCGGTTTGTATCCAATTGTGGTAGTGTTAGGAGTCCTAGTCCTAGTAGGTTTGGTGCTTGCGCAAGGGAGAGCCTTGTGGCTGCACCCCCTCTCATATATACCCCTTGGGGCGCATAGGAGAGGTCAGACTACGTTAAAACATAAACCCTAGACCTCTAGATTGAAACAGCTTGTAAGCCTTCATCTGGAAGTTCATCTGCAAACTTTACGTGTTACCTGCTGTTCCACTGGGAATAAGACGGTACAGGACCACTTGTAGGCCGAACCCTCCAAACCCTACTATCTTCATCATATAAATCTCTAATACCCTCCAAACCCGAAACCTTAATTTCTAAATTTGAGAGTAACATGTTCTTTCTTGACAAAGCATCAGCAACTACATTATCCAATCCCTTTTATGTTTAATGATGTATGGAAAAGATTCAATAAACTCAACCCATTTAGCATGTCTTTTATTCAAATTGGATTGGCACTTTAAAAATTTCAATGCTTCATGATCACTATGTATAATAAATTCCTTAGGCCACAAATAATGTTTCCACACCTCTAAAACTCTCACAAGTGCATATAATTCCTTGTCATAATCAGAATAATTCAATTGTGCACCATTAAATTTTTCAGAAAATAGGCAATACGTTGTTTATTTTGCATGAGCACACCTCCAATACCTATGCCACTAGCATCACACTCAATCTCAAATTGTTTATCAAAATTTGGAAGCATAAGTAGTGGGGCCGAAATCAACTTCTCTTTCAATGTATCAAAAGCAATATCTTGAGCAACACCCCACTCGAAATTAACACCCTTTTTAGTTAGATCATTCAAAGGGGCAGCAATTGTACTAAAATTAGGCACAAAACTTCTATAGAAACTAGCAAGCCCATTAAAACTTCTAACTTGACTCACATTAGTTGGAATTGGCCAATTTCGAATAGCTTCAATCTTAGATGTATCAACTTCAATTCCATGCTTAGAAACAACATAACCAAGAAATATGACCTTATCTTTGCAAAAAGTGCACTTCTCAAGATTACCATACAATTTATTTTCTCTTAGCACTTGCAAACTTGTCTAATATGATCAATGTGTTCATGTTCATTGTGGCTATATATGAGAATATCATCAAAATAAACTACCACAAATCTACCAATAAAGTCTCTCAAAATATGGTTCATTAATCTCATGAAAGTACTAGGTGCATTAGTTAAACCAAAAGGCATTACTAACCACTCATATAAACCAAATTTTGTCTTAAAAGCAGTTTTCCATTCATCTCCCTCTTTCATTCTTATTTGATGGTATCCACTACGCAAATCAATTTTAGAGAAAAGAGTAGCACCACTTAATTCATCTAACATGTCATCTAAACGTGGTATAGGATGACGATAACGAATAGTGATGTTATTAATTGCTCTACAATCTACACACATGCGCCAAGTACCATCTTTCTTAGGAACCAAAATAACGGGAACAGCACAAGGAGAAAGACTAACTCGAATATAACCTTTAGCTAGTAGCTCTTGTACTTGCCTTTGTATCTCCTTTGTTTCTTGTGGATTGGTTCTATAAGGAGCTCGGTTTGGGAGAGATGCTCCGGGGATTAAATCAATTTGATGCTCAATGCCTCTCAAAAGTGGCAATCCCGAAGGTACATCTTGTGGAAAAACATCCTCAAAATCCTGCAAAACATGAGAAACACCAAGAGGAATAGGGGTCATGTCATTAGAAACTAAAATATCTCCCTTGTGAATAAGCACAATAGGGACTAGTGTAGGATCATCCCTAAATTCCCTCAAATCCTCTTTAGTGGCTAACATGCATAGTAGGTTCTCTCTCTTTTTACCACTCAAATTGGCTGTACTATCACTCCCCAAGGCTTGTGAATTTTTTGATCCCTCATCCCTCTCTCTCTCTTTTTCCACTCTCATATTAATTTTGGATTGGGACTCATTTACAATTTGTTGTGGAGTCATAGGTCTCAAAATAATAGTCTTCCCATGATGATGTAACTCATAAGTGTTTGCTCTTCCTTCATGCTTCACACTTCTATCAAATTGCCAAGGTCTTCCCAATAATAAGTGGCAAACTGTCATGGGCACCACATCAAACTCAATAGTATCCTTGTAAGGTCCAATTTGAAACTCCACTCTCACCATATGAGATACCTTCATTTGTCCCGTGCTACTCAACCATTGTATATGATAAGGAGAAGGGTGTGGCAAATATTTCAAATTGAGTTTTGCACATAGATCTTTGCTAGCCAAATTCCTGCAACTCCCTCCATCAATAATGACTTTGCAAGCCATATTAGGACCAATGATAGCCTTAGTTTGAAACAAATTGCACCTTTGATTTTCAGGACTAGGCACCACACTCAATGAATTTTGGGTGCAAATAATAGTGGGCATTTTAGTAGCATATGCATCCAATGGAGTATCACTCAAATATCCATCATCATCAATACCATTAGGATCAACATCATCACCTGTCTCATACTCATTGTTCTCATTGATAATCATCACCTTTGTATTTGGACAATCCCTCTTGAAGTGCCCTTTTCCTCCACATGTGTGACATGTAATATCTCTATTCCTTGTAGTAGGAGCACTAGAACCCAAGGCACTTGTTGTTGTTTGTGGTGATTTCTTGGAAATATAAGCACTAGGCTCGGGTTTAGAGGATGTAGCACCTCTAAAACTAGATGATGGAGGTGGTGGAGGAGGTGCACTAGGCATAGATGATGATCTCATGGGAAATCTAGCCCTTGTCCTTGTAGTAATTTTTGCTTCCTCCATAAGATGTGCTTCGGCCTCCCTTGCATGATGTAGCAACTCATGTATATCATTATATTGGTGATGCCTAACAATTCCCTTGATTTTGTAGTTCAAACCCGAAAGGAACCTTTGCATTGTTTGCTCCAATTGCTCTCTCACACGTGCCCTTTGCATGATTAGTTCCATCTCTTGATAATAAGCATCAACACTCATAGTACCTTGCCTCAATTGATCAAATTGTTGCCTTATGTAATTTGGTGGAACAAATCTATCCCTCATGACTCTCTTCATGGTGTTCCAAGTGACGATGGGTAATTCTCCATCTTCTTGCCTCTTCCTCACAATATTATCGCACCATCTAAGAGCATATCCATCAAACTCAGAAGATGCCAACTTGATTTTTCTATCCTCATTGTACTCATGCATTCTCCATAGCTTCTCAATCTTTAATTCCCATAGCAAGTATTCTTCCACATCCATATATCAAAGCTGAAAGAAGAATTGGGAATTTTGGCTTACTCAAACCATCCTCTCTCGGATTGTCTTGAACCACATTATTGGGCACTCTCCTTGGAGCAAAATTATGAGCTCGGCCTTGATGGCCTTCATGGCCTCTTTCACCTCTATCACGGCCATGATTATTATTCCTTGGACCAAAAGCTTCCAAACCATTATTAGCATCACTATGGACACTAGCATTGTCATCATCCACAAGAGGTAATCTTTCTTGAATCATGGTTTGAAGTCCAACAAGGGTAGTAGTCATTTGAGCAATTGAGTCATTGATTGATCTCACTTCCCCTCTATTAGTCTCGGCCAATTTGTGAGTGGCCTCCATCTTGGTCTCCATAGCTTGGAGAGCCTCATATAAGGGATCACATGCATCTTGTACAAATTGCTTGAGTCCATTATGGTTGTCCAATATTTCTTTTGCCAAAACATCTCTAAGAGCCTCATACTCCCTCCAATTAACTCCCTCCTTATGGTCCTTCTTTTGCTGCACAAGATCACCACTAGAAAGATCCATTAGTAGGTTAGTGTAATAGAAACAAGTATAGGTTGTGGTGATCTCTCACAACTCACTCAAAAATCTAGAAAGACAATAGGATATCTTACCACTCCAAAGTGAATAGAGATACTTACCACAAGTAGAGGCAATTAAAGTACTTTGGTGTGAAGAAGAGAATACCCAGGTTTTTAACTCTCACAAAAGCAAACAAGGTTATTTAGTGGGGCTTGGTATGGATACCTAACAATCACCAAAGTAACAATCCTATTTGCTGTCTTTGTGAAGATATAAAAATACCCAAGGAAACTCACACAATAATGGAGACAAATGTGGCAAAGCAAATATATGGATGAATTTTTGCAATGCACTAGAAAGTCACTAGCTAGGCTCTTAATTGACAAGCACAAGATTGCTCAATGAAAAACCAAGTGTCACAATGGCAAGCTCAACTAGTAAACAATAGCAATGATATGGCCTCTTTGCACTTTTCTCTTTTTCTCTTTTCTCTTTTTTTTGTATACTTTTGCTTTTTCTATATTTTTTTGTATTTTTCCAATGGCCTTAAACACAACTAGGAGCAATATGAACCAATAAACAAGTGAACACAATGATGGTGATGAACAATGAGCAACCTGTCAGAGCACAAAAATAACTATACTTGTGGGCAAGTTCCTATTTGAATGCTGTAGAAAGGCTGTGGCTATGGTTCAAAAAGATTGGATGTATTGGTCCTAGTGTAGAAAAACCAAGAAATAAAAAGAAAACAGAAAAGATCTAGGTGAAAATCTAGCTCAGAAACTCTCACGGCAGCAAAACAGTCCACGGAAGCAAAACGGGCACTTTTCTCTGCCACGGCAGCGCGTACGCTCGCGTTACAGGGATTGGTAACCGTGTTACAGCAGAAAAACCAGTGCACGCGCAGGCAACAGCTCACGACAGCAGCGTACGGTGGCGGCAGCGATTTGCGCTGAATTGGTGTCGCGGCAGCGCGCGGGTGATAGCGATGGTAAGCTGCGGAACGGTGCGGGGGTGGATTTTGTAAGCGCGCGGTGGGTTGGAATCCGACTGTGAGTCGAGATCGGTACGGCAGGGTATTGCGGCAAAAACGTGCCGCGCCAGCACACACGCGGGTGGATGGTGTGGAGCGCTGCAGTGATCGGGTGGGATTTGGTAAGCGCAATCCGAGTTCGGGTAGGGGTTGGTGCGGTGCGGCAGAAAAAAGTGAGAATCGCTGCCGCGGTAGGATGTCGATGTGATCTCGGATTGGATGGAAATAAGGCAATGAGCAGCGGATTTTTTTTGGTATTTTTGATAGGTTTCGACCAGGGGAAACAAGGAACCCTAACCCTAGCCGAAAATATGAAAACTAAAAAGATAAAAAGCAACACAAATCTAACACAAAAACAGCACTAGTAATTGAAAACTAAGGTGATATCTAGGCTAAGACAAGAACTAAAACTATTTTTGTGGGGCAATTTTCTGGATAGGAAATAAAACACTCAAATCTAAAGGGAAAATTTGATAGCTCACCGAGGCAACCTGGAAATCTGATACCAAGATGATAAGGGGTGGCCCAATCTTCTCAGTGAACTCACAGATAACTCCAGTATGATAAGCAGTGCGCCACTAAGAACTCTCCCGGCTGATCCCTGATGACAATGCAAAAGATAGCAACCCCAAGGATATTCTCAACTCCACACTCTTGCACAAGTAATCCACCGACTACAAGTGGTCCTGTACCGTCTTATTTCCAGTGGAACAGCAGGTATCACGTAAAGTTTGCAGATGAACTTCCAGATGAAAGGCTTACAAGCAGTTTCTATCTAGAGGTCTAGGGTTTTTGGGTTTAACGTAGTCTCCATTCATGTTTGTGTTATCAATAAACCTAAGAATACATAAATGCAATGACTTAGGTAGTATAAAGTTCTCATAATTAAAAACATTATACTCAAGTAGGAGTGAATTCACCTGTTGTTGTAATAGCTTGGTTCTTGATCTTGTCATTGGACCAATCCTTACTTCATTAGCTTGTATAGGAACATCCTCATGTGTAACAATAGGTGAAGAGTTAGGGATGTCCTCATCAACCGAGCAACGTGGCCTCCTTCAGTTCCAGGTCATTGACGTAGCGACGGAACATGCACATGGTTCGTCTGTTGATGCGTCCACAGCTCTTATCTCGAGCCTCGATGATCAGGTTAAAATCTCCGGCGAGAGCCCATGGCCCATCTAACACGGTTCGCAGCATCCGGAGCTCCACGAGGAACTCAGCTTTGAGTCCATCAGCAGTAGGCCCTTATACCGCTGTCAGCCACCATTGCGGGCCGCCAACGACCGAGATCTGGATGGAGACGGAGAAGGTATCCACACGGCTGCTGCAGACCTGGACATCAGCTGAGGCCCAGGCGACCACGACCCCCCCCCCCCCCGCTGTCCCAACCGCGAGCAAGTAAGCAAACCCGTCGAAGCGGGGTCCCAGCGTTTCAGCGATCACATACGGCGTTACACTTTGGAGTTTCGACTCGGACAGACACACTACGGAGGCACAAGCATCATCTACTGCTGCCTTGACTACTAGCCTTCTAGCAGGATTGTTCCACCCCCTCGGGTTGCACACAGCAATGTTCACGCTCTGTGTATCCATGGGGAATACCTACAGCAACGGAACACGCGACACGGGGCGGACTACGCCTGAAGATCTACAGCTGGGCCTTCGGAGCCCTCCACACTGGCTGTAAGCCCAAACAACGTTGCAATGGCAAGCACCTGCTCCGGACCCATGGGCGAGGAGAAGATTGCCGCGTACTCGGCAATCTGCTCAGCCGATAACCTCTCCTCAGCCCGGCAGATGCCCAGCTTGGTCATGAGCAGTTTCTGAGCCCGCTTGACCGCAGAGGTGAAGCCCAATCCTTGCACCGCAATGCGCCTGCTGCGGCGTGCTGAAGGCTTCTCCACCATAAACAGACGGCGACGAACGAGTTTCGGGTCCGGCAGAGCAAGTAATGGATCATCCAAACGCTTCCTGAAGAGCTGCAGCAGATTAGCCAGCTCGGCTGCATCCGGGGCATTTTGGGAATTGTCGACAGCATCCCCATGCACCGCTACCTCGCCAGGGACCCCACCCACTGTGTCCTCGCTCGTAGCAGCCACGTGCGCACTACCTTCCAAGCTAGGCCCCACGCCGGACAGGCACGCCCTGGGTGTTACACAGACCGCAGGTGGCCCTTCATGCAGACAGACAACAGTGTTGTCCGATCCGCATGCCTGCGAGGCAGGGGCACCACCCAATGGCTCGATGGCATCTTCTGCCTGCACGGAGCCCAAAGGTGATCTGCCAGGAGCCGACACGGTCACTTTATCTGCAGACAGCGGGGCAGGAGCAGCAGAAAACGCTGATCCCAACCGGCCGTGCGCAGTCTTTTCCACAGAGGACCCAGTCCCCCAGCTTTGCCGCATGTCCACTAGTGGAGTTTCAGGCCCCACGCTTCTGTCGCATGGATGCGAAAGCGAACCATCCAAGGAACAGGTGTCGCCCACCCTCTGGCCAGTTTGAACTGGCGTATCCACGAGTGGCTGCGGCGGGGTCTCTAGGATGGACCCACAGCTCCCGACAGGCAGGCTTTGACTGACCAAGGCCGCGTCATCAACACCTTTAGCATCTTGGACTGACAGAACGGGCGACGGGGCGAGGACCGCGGCGCCGGGGCTAGGGATTGCCACCCAACGCTGCACGAGGCTGCGGCTGCCGGCGCCGGCGAACCCAGCCTGTCGGCCACCGCCCAGCCCGGCAGCGCCACCACCGGCCTCGCCATTCCGACGGTGCTTGCGGCCACCCCTGCGCCTCCGTCTTCTCACAGCAGGCGGAGGATTCCCCTGTCCCGGCCCCACAGGGCCGCCCTCACCCTCAGAAGTAGAGTGCGAGCGCGGCGGCGGCGGCGGAGGCGGTGAGACAGGGCCTTCCCTGCAGATGCCGGTCACCCAGAGTCGAATACGATACCACAACACCTTGAGGGAGACCGACCTTGGCTTGCGGCGCGCCATGGAGATTTCCAGCCGGTCACCAGAATTCGGCTCCAGCACAGCTAACCATCGCTGCGCCGGGATGGCATCGACGTCGTGCGTCCACAGGGAGAGGCGGAAACAGGACATGTCGTTCCGCTTGACAGTAGGCTCGTCCACCGAGTCGATGAGGCCGCAGCCCACCAGCAGGAACTCAGCCGTCCGCTGCTCCCAGGCGTGCTTCGGTATGCCGCGGATCTCAATCTCGGCGCGCAGCGGAACGTCAACTTGCTCCGCATTCGCCCGGCGAGATCACGGCGCCAGCAGGAGCAAGCCGAGAGGGTCAGAGACTTGCCGCCTCGAGACCATCAGGTCGCGGACCTCCGCTCTCCTGCAGAGGACCAGGAAGTCTGCAGGCTCCACCGCACGGATAGAGAAGTCCAGCGGTGTTGGCCTCCGAGAGGTCCGGATTTGCGACGGAGCCTCCTGTGCCACGGTGTTGGCCGGCGGGCGACTCGGGCCCGTGTCCGCGGCCCACCCGCTGGCCCCAAGTAGACGGCCATCCCGCACGACGACGAAGGATTGGAGCATCAGCGGTGGCGGCCGCCGGGACGAGACGGACGGGGCGCTCAAGTCGGAGTCGGAGAGGACGACCCGGCTCATGGCAGCGGGCGTGCGCGGGCAAGCGGTGGCCGTCGGTGCCGGAGTGGCAGCCAACGCGGGGCTTGGACATGATGGCGTACTCCATATTATTTTAGGTACCATATTTCCAGTACAAGATTTCACAATCAATGTCAATCATTCATCCCCTAGCAGATTTAATAGCCACAACTGACATGTTATTCTGTATAGTTACCAGGCTATTTTAGGTACCAGATTGCCGAATAAATGGCCATGTTATTCGGATAGTAGCTACTTGATTAATTATTGACAGTTATCACGTTATCCCAACAACAACTACCATATTAAGTAGTCACGGTTACCAGGAGTGGCTACCAGATTAGTTAGTCAAAGTTGACACCTTTAGAGCATGGTTAATAATACAGCCAGCTGCTGGCTATAAGCCATTGCCATGTCACATATAGCTAGCTTATAGTCAACATGTCCAATAGTTGGCTATATAAATAAACTACTTTATCAATATATGGCCCACATGACACTCTCACATAGTGCCTCGGAGCACGTGTTGCAGCTGGCTACTAACTAGTAGCCGGGTTTCCTTCTCTCTCCTCATCTCTCTCCTCCACATAAGCAAAAGTATATTATTTAAATCCTTATAGCCTGATTATGTCACCTTATTGTACTTGCTCTTAGTCATAATTCTCAAGTTATTGCACTAGCGACTACCGGCTTAGTTAGCCATATTTGGCAAGTTTACTCGTTGTAGCTATCAGATTAATTAGTCATAGTTACCACGTTATCCTGCTAGGGGTCAACATATTAATTACTCACAATTACCAGGTTAACTTATACTAGTAGTTATCAAAATAATTAGTCACAGTTATTAGGTTATTCTAGGAAGGGACTAAAATACATCAGCTACCAGATTAGTGATTCATAATTATTAGATTATCTGTAACGAGTACTAGATTAAGTAGTCGCAATCACCTTGGCCAACACGACGGCATCAACACTCATCGACCACAGCAGGCCCGCCGTCTTGTGGCGACCCAACACATACAAGAACAAGGTCGGGGAGTTAATACCGATAAAGAGTTATCTGGTAACATGTGATTAGATCTATGATGGGGAAGTGGAGGATGGCTAAAGATACACAAAGGTAAGTATCGGACGTGTGTACCATCACGCTGCATGGAGAGCGTGTTCAAACAACGCCTTGGCATCTCTTTTGTCCTATTACGATATTGTTACCGAGTTATTTTCAACCAACTATTAGGTTGTTCACAAATGGTTACCAGGTTTATCAAGTCTACTAAGTAAACATTTATCGCCAATTAAAAAAGCATGGATCAGTTTAAAAAATCTGCATTTTATAAAAATAAAACCCAAAACATACAACAAGTGTAGTTTTATTTATCAAATTTCCGGACTAACAGATGGTCCAGATATAATAAGTGTGGCTGCCCCTTAAAAATTATTATATATTGTATCATACTACGTACAGTTAAACAATTGTATAAGCCGTTACAACACTCACAACATGATAAATGAATATTGACAGTATGACCGCAAAGTTGGACTAATTTACTTACTTTAGCTGCATGTGGCCTTTTCCAAATTGAGTAGTTAGTCACATGCGCGAATAACCAACTATGGACGTGTGACACGAAACTATTAGGAGCGACGTTTTGGCGTCTCGTGCGGCGTCTCTCCCTAGATTTTCCCATTATTTTGCAAACAATATGACAACTCATTAGTCTTACCTAATAGTCTAATCACAAGATGCAATATGAGAAAAAAAAATCAAAACTCTCCATTTGAGAAATCAACCCATCGACTGTAGTTCTCCGTGTAAAAATTTCAGCATCATTGTGAACATTCTCTAATACACGAAGAACGGATTCCCACGTGATAATGAATCTATACAATTTTTTGTGGTGTGTGCCCTTACCGTGTATCCCCAAGTTCTACTAGGTTGGTTGCTTGGTGTTTCCCTCTTCCTACGAAAAATTTCCCAGACTCCAATTGGCTCACAGTAGTGTCATGTTAATAGTTGGATACTTCATCATGTCTTTTATAAGAAGCATTAACAATGTTTACAATAAAGTGGTTTTGTTTAAAAAAATCTAATATGAAGGAACAACACTTGGCAACAACAACAACCATTAACTTCAACTCATAAGCAAAAAAAAAAATGTAAATTGCATATGGATTTTCATCAAATATCTACCTTTGTAGCGCACAAAATCAACCTCTCGTGTCAGAAGCTACATCATACCCTCTCCCTCTCCCTCTCAATTTATACATACGTAAGCCATGATCATAAAACATACCATACAACGCTACCTTTAGTGAATCATCTCTCGTGTCAGGAACATGCTTAATCCTAGTACATCTCCCGGTCCCATACCCTTGTTCATCAACCTACATAAGACAAAGAATCATAAGTCAATAAACAATGAGCTAACATTTAAGTAAAGAAGTCTACGGACAAGCTACTAACCTCAAAATAAACGACATTTGCTCCTTTATAGATCCATATCTAGACTCATGTGCAAGTAAACAAAAATTACTATGCCCAATATCAGCGAGAATGGAATGGATTCAGTGGTATCGAGACCTTAACTCGGCAGATCCCTTGTATGACATACTTAGATTTGTGAAATAGGGAGATGGATGCACGCCGGTTAACTTGAAGGTTAACAGGGAGAAGGCACACAGTTTACCTAGGTTTAGGGCCCTCGTGGAGGTAGAACCCTTCTTGGCTTCTCTTTATTGATCTGGAGGTTACAAGGTGCAACAATTGCTGCGGTGTAGATTGGATCTCGCGCTAGACCAAAGGTGCTTTATGGTGGCTAGGTTACAGATTGATTGTGCGTGGCTTGGTGTTTCGGGTCCCCTCCCAACCTTTAAATAAGGGACATGGTCTCAGGGTTTCAAAGATCTACGAATATAGATAGAATTTGACTTCAACTAGGCTTCATCCGTTGGATTGCTTGTTTAGAAAGTTTTGTAGGCCGGTTCCCAGGCCTAGCGGGCATGGGCTTCGAGTGACGAAAAGAACTTCGAGTGGGCCCTAAGCTAGCCAGACACCTAATAGCCGAACGGTGGGGATGTATTAGGTGTGCCCATGTCAGTAGCCCCTGAGTCTCCATCCGATTCAAAGAGTCGGTTGGAGACTCCACGAGTGTCTAAGAGGAATAGTTCTCAGTCGCCGAATTATTGTGCAAAACCTTCGACTTAGTAGTGCATCAAGATCCGGTGTTTTTCAGTCGAAATGTATAACGGAGGGAACGTTCGACTCAGAAGTACTCAGAGTCTTAGTCGACCCCTGCTATTTTTTGTTTAAGGGATATTGCATAACAAATCTAGCACACTCAACGGATCGGGGCCGGTTAATTGCCCTATGAAAAATATAATGCAGTCCTCTCAAACTCAAGTCCCCGGGCTCGAGCTTAGAACAAGCTTAAAGGATTCGACTCCCGCCGTTGAGGCCTTACCCAGTCGAAGCAAAGCATTAGTGTGAGTATCCGATGCATATGTAGGGATTTTCGTCATGTCGTAGACATGGATTTTAACAAGAAAGCGCATCAGGTGCGACTTCCGGGCCTACCGTGCGGAGCTGCGGGGCTTAATCATTATGCCATGAACACGGCATCCGCAGTAACCTTTTGTGGTTGTAAAAATACCCGGACTCTAAGGAAGTTTGACACCTTCAATATGTATGAAGAAAATTGGCAACTCGAACGAGGTTTAGAAACACTTGTCGACTGTACTGTAGTGTTACGGTTGACTCGAAGTATGTAACGAGGCCAGCGATGTCACGGGTGACATCATGGTGCACCAAACTTTTTGGGGGAGAGCAACCTATGGGACGTGACAAAGTGGGTCCCACTGTCAGCCTTTTGACCAATGCGTGATGGCAGGGCACGCATAGTGGGCGGCGTGTGTTAGCGATAACTCCCCGATTTTCATGCTGGCATGGTTTAATGCGGGGTGGATGGTTGAGCTCCAACCGCCAGGTGGCGTAGGAGGATGGATGTCGTGTGGCGTAGGAGTGCGTCCAACCGTCCGAGCGTGGAGGATTTACCTATAAAAGAGCAACGTTAAAAGGTGTGTGCTAGAGGCTTTCATCTCTGCCTTCTTCGTCCTCGCAACGCCTCCTCATCTACCTGCAAACTGAGCGCACAACTCGCCCCGTCACCCTGGTTCTCTACCTTGCTACATCGAGTGCCCCTGCCAGTGCCGCCGCGTCCTTGCTGAGGAAGCGGAAAGGGGGTGGGTGAAGTCCACCACCACCGGGAATATCCTAGCTGCCATGAAGAAGGAAGGCCAGCTGCCTACAGATGAGAAGAAATGGCGGAAGCCTGGCGAGGAATCGACTGATTGGCCCAAGGAGGACAAGCGGGTCACCTTCATATACCATGTGGTGCGGGGATTGTCTTTCCTGCTCAACGCATCCGTTCGGACCTCCTCTTTACCCACGGGCTACAGCTGCATGACTTAGTGCCCAATACCATCCTTCATATCACATGCTTCATCAACCTCTACGAGTGCTTCCTCGGCATTCACCTGCATTGGGGGTTGTGGCAGCATCTGTTCGTGGTGAGGCACCAGATGAAGGAGGGTGTTCTCTTCATAGTTGGGGGAGCCAATATCCAGGTTCACTCGGGGATCAACTACTTCGACATCCCCTTCAATGAGTCGGTCCAATACTTATGCAAGAAGTTGTTCTACGTCAAGGACGAGCCCCGCGCCTCCTAGGTCTACGGCTTGCCCGCGTTCGACCCGGAGGCGGTCGTCAAGAAGAAGAATACGTGGAAACCTAGGCTGATAGCTGCAGAGATCGCTGAGACCGACCGGCTCATGGCCCAAGTTCCAGCATGGCGGACCGCCGCAGGTAAATAGGTGACTGGTCTCCACCTTATCACCACCTTCATTCGGCATCGCATCCAGCCGATGCAGGCCCATTCCCACAGGATGTGGATGTATACGGGTTCTTCTGGACCTACAAGGATTCGAAAAAAACCAATTCTCGAAAGATGAGCTCAAGTGGTGCATCTGCAGCATTACCTGGAAGAAGAAAGAGGATTTGATCCTCGAGCGGCCTCTAGTGATGCCCTTCGGAGATGGCCACAATCCCACATAGGTTATGATGCGGAAGGGTTAGCTCCTAGTTGGCCCGATCTTCACGAATCGACGAAGAACACGAAGAACGAACGAAGAACACGAGAGGGGAACGAGGGGGAATCGGGTGAACTCGAGGGGGAAACCTGGTAAATCGAAGGGGAGATAACTCGCAAGAACCGAAGAGTCCCAAATCTCCAGTAAACTAAACCCCGAGGGCCGCCTACGGGACGATTGATCCACTGAACTCACCTTAACGGAAACCTCTTCACACCCGTGGCCGGTCCACCACGCCAATAGAATCTCAAGGGTTAGTTGAGGAAGATTGGACAACTCCTAACTAAATCCCAAGTGAAAAGGATATGTAGTCGGATGAATCTTGATACGATCCTAGATGATTATCGTAGGAGTAGCCTTGATACGGTCCTAGGTACAAACCATAGGAGTAGCCTCACAAGAAGGATACAAGAGCAATGCTCAAAGTTCTAATTTCATCTCTAACCCTAGATCTGAGATTGGGGGGGGTCTATTTATAGCCTAGTGCCAAGGGGGTAGGTGGGAGGAGGAGAAACAAGGGTCAAAGGCCCGAAAGTTGGCACGCACGCCGCGCAGGAACGGAGGCTCCGATGGTTTCACCGGAGGTACCGGTGGTTCGGCCGGAGGTTCCGGTGGAGCTCCGCCGTGCGCGCACATAAGGGGTTTTCGGAGGAGGTTGCGCCGGAGGCTCTGCCCCCTGGGACTGAGCACCGGAGGCTC
Source organism: Alopecurus myosuroides (assembly GCA_028641055.1). Lineage (NCBI taxonomy): Eukaryota > Viridiplantae > Streptophyta > Magnoliopsida > Poales > Poaceae > Alopecurus > Alopecurus myosuroides. The sequence continues at coordinate 335,984,724 of CM054058.1, forward strand.
CGGTGCAGGTACCGGTGGTAGCTTTGATGTGCGCATACAAAACGCCATTTGGGCGGAAGCGGCACCGGAAGCTCCGACGCCTGGGATAGGGCGGAAGCTCTGGTGCTTTCACCGGAGGCTCCACCACCTAGGGCTTCTTGCCTTCGTCTTCTTGCGCTAGTTCTTCTCGGTCATCTTCCATGGCTTCTTGGGCAAGTTCTTGAGCATCATCTTGGGGGTCCATGGTGGGGTCAAACCTGAGCACACAAAGGGCATTTACATGAGGTAGCGCACCATTCGCCAAGTCACCGAAAGAATGAAGCGAGAGGAGCGAGTTCACCTTGTCATCTATGGCCTTTGCTCGTGATCTTGTCATTGGTGCACTTTGTGGAATTGGGTGGGCTGCATCATGTTAGTGTGACACAGTTCAAATTGTCTACTCCGTTTGTATTCCTTTGTCCCGTCCACTCTTGACTTTTTCTTTCACGCTGAATCAAGATGGGAGCACAATCTATCCCCCTCAACCCGAGTCAGGGAAAAATCCTAAAGATGCGGACAACGAGGCGCAGTCTGAAGATGAGGGAGAGGTATCGATCGCCCCCGCGGATACGTCGACGATGTCGAACAAGCGCGGTCATAGTGAGGATCTTCACAGCGACGTGACATTCGAGTACTTAATCCAGACTGCGAGAGCGCAGACTACATTGGGCCCAACGCGGGTCCATTACGCGGTCCCCTTGGCAAGTAGGCCTCCTCTCCCTTCTTCGAAGAGGACCTGTCCCTCTACCCTTTCCAGTGGCGATGAAGAGTAAGTTTCTTGTATCCACACTTGTGGTGTTTTTTTTTTTTGTGCTGACTTGGATCCGCTCGAACTATTTTTTTGCCTTTAGTGAGTCGCCTCCTCCACTCCTAAACCCCCATGTGGACCTTGACATGGAGATGTCCCTTGACGAAGGTCAAGAAGGTGCCGCGGCAGTCAAAGCTTCGACTTCGACGTACTGAGTCGAGGCTCCCATCGAGAAGGATCCGTCGATCGATGCTCGAGCTCCTGGATTGTCTCAACTGCCGATTTCCACGAGCAAGGAGGCCAACCGAGCCTCGACTTCTCAAGTCGTGTCGTCGTCCCTGATGGACCATGTAAATTTTCTTTGAATACTCCCGATGGGAGTAACCTCTGAGTCTATGTTCAACTTCTAGAAGTTGAGCATAGACTTAAATTTGTCAGTTTTTCTCTTTTGGAGTCGTTCTTATGATTCATCAGGTGCATGACATCGCTGCAGATGGAAGTAGCCCCCAAGTCTATGTTCGACTTCTTGTAGTCAGACCTACACTTGAATTCTTGCTAATAATCGTATCTCTAATGTTTTATTCTTTTGACCAGCTGATATTTCGACCCTTGATTGAATTTGGCAAGCAGCTGGTTGCCCTACAGCCGGAGCATGACCAACTGTAGTCTATCTAATGTTTTGCAAACTTGAAGAAGGCCAAAGGCGCATTGACTAGCTATCTTCATTCTTCTTGCTTCGTTGTTCACTTCTTTTAGTTTGTCTAACTATAGTTTGTCTAACTTTTTGCAGAAGTCTCCCACAAGGTCTCAGTTGAGAAGGCGGATGCTGCTTGTCGAGTGAAACATCTAGAGTTGCGAATGGGGACTCTTCAAAAGGAGTCGGGGGCCACGCTCAAGAAATCCCACGATGACGCCAAGAAGCAGGAGAATGAGACCTGCGCCGCCACATCGGAACATGAGGAGCAGCTGGCCGGTCGAATCCGCGCCCTCGCTGAAGCGCTTTCGGTGAGTATCATTAATTTCTTGCTAGTAGCGCACATTTTGGTGATTTGATGCTGATTCTTTCGGTTTCTTTGCAGGTGTGCTCGGGGCGGCTCTGGAAACCACCGGACAGCGCCGAATCGATGCACTTCCGGACGATGTCGCACTGGTTGAAGGGAAAAGCGATCGGGTGACAAAAGTAGTCGCACGGGCGGTCGGCGTTCTGTCATCTCTTCACCGAAGCATGATTCCCGACGTCGCGCTTCTAGGAACGCTGGACAAATTCGTGGAGGCCTTCAACGCCAACTCCATCGACAAGTTTAGCCATCGGCAGAACGTTGTTGGAGCACGAGCTGTAGTGATGTTGGCGAAGGCGATTGGTATTCAAGGGGACTACGAGAAGGCCTTCTCCATGTTTCCCAAGGATGCTACTGGCAACGAGGTAGACCTCAAACCTTACACCAAGCAAGCAAAAAAAGTTGGCCCGGCAGCTATCTGACATGCTAAATCGGAGGGCTGTCGTAGGTAAGCGCGCGACTGCCTTGAAGAGTAGTGGTTTTCTGAGTAGACCTACACCCTTTTGTAATGAACATGTCGTAGATGGGCTTGCAAGACTGTTTCTTATTTGAATGGAAATTGTCGCTCTTCTTATTCGTTCTGGTGTTGTGCTCGAAATGCTCTATTGATGGGAGTAGCGCCCGAATGCGATTAATGAGTTCACATCGAGCACTCTGGTCTTCCTGCGAGAAGTTGAAGTTTGCTAATTTTTGCACATGCCGGTGCATCCCACTATCCTGTTGTTGTGGAGCCGAGGGAGACATAGTCTCGGGAACTGTCGAGTGGCTCCGCACCGAGAGGCTCACCTGCTAAGTACGGCGTAGGGGAAAGTGAGTCTTATCTCATCAAGAGCCTTTGCACTCAGTGAGAAAAATATGAAAGGCAACTCAGAGCCGTCCAATCCCCTGTTAGCATAGCTAAGTCAAAATAGAGCCTTGCAACCGAGAGAGAGGAGTTCCTGATGGGCTAATTGTCGAAAGCTGGTCGGGACTTGCTCTATAAGTTCATGTGCATCCCTCGAGTCTCTTGGTCCTCGTGTAGCTCCTCTGCTGCTTACATGTATTTTTGCAGGTGTTCAACCCAATCAGGAGGAGTCGACTTGTGTCGAGAACCGGTTGAATCATTTAGGGAACTCTCCCGAGGCCCATCTATTTTGGTCGGAGAGGTCGAAGGCATTTGTTCTGGCTACAGTTCAAGATTGGTTCTCGCAGGTGCGGTCCTTCTCCGAGTCTTGTCGTTCAGGCTTAACACTCGTGTACAACATGATGTTTGCACTCAACGAGCGGCCTAGGGGGTTTGGAGCTCTGCTACGTAAGTTTCGTAACAAGCATGCAATTAAGGGATTCGTGCGAGAGCAACTAATCGCCTGTGCGACGCTCGCTCAAGAATTTTTCAAGTCCACCATCCCTCCATTGATATTAAGACAGTTAGACTGTAGCGATGTGGAGATGCGGGATCATTATGTTGTCGCTGCTACACCTGCTCAGAAGATCATCGGAATAGTCGAAACCTAGGATCTCGGATTCACTGAAGAACAACTCCAGAATCGGCGACTTGGTGGTTGGTTCTCGTACAGATATGTCCCGTTAGAGACTTTGTAAATGTTTACACCTTGTGTAGAAAATGACTCGTAGAGCATGGTTTGTTGACCCTGTTGGGTTGTTTGTTGTGCCACACTGTTTGCTTTGCCTTTTCATTTGTCTGACATCTCGTGTTTTCGCACCTTGCCGGCCTATCAGTTGGGAGGCAACTAAGCTCTGGTTCAAAGGGTTAACATTGATGTATGTCCAGCTACTCGGGCATTTGCAGTAGTGTAGTTACTTGAACGTTGAGAAACAGGATTGTGGGATGCAACCACCGAGTGTTAGGGGCGACCCAAGCTTTTGTGCGAAGAATTTTTTTGTAGTGGAGAGGCATAATGTCGTATTCATGAAGATTACATGGATGGCTGAAGATCCTTATTGGAAATCATGAAAAAAGAAAACTACTAGGAGTAGAAACGACGCAGCTGGGAAACGTTCCAAGGGTTGGATGAGTTGACTCCGGTTGGTATAGGCATCTACTAGTTAGCACGCTGGGATAATAAACTGCGATGTATAATGTCTAAAGCCTGTGAGCCACATGTTTTGGCCGAGCCTTCTAAATGGGTCGGTTGTATTCAGTTTGAGTCCAACTAGGTTTAGGTTCGAGTCAGTTTTGGTTTGGGTCTGTCCAACCGACTAGGAGTTGGCCTCTTATATAAAGAGAGCCCAGGCCTAGGGTTTGAGAGAGGTTGAAAATTATGTATAGAACTAAAAGTTCCAGGTTACCACCATCCCTAGGGGATCGGCGTGTAGGCGGCATCTCGGACATTCGTCAGTTATCTTTGCAAATAAAGGTATGAGTGTTCTTGTATCTGCCAAGAGGGTTCGTGCGTGGCTAGGGGCTCTTGGATCTACCTAAAGTTGTCGAGCTTGGTGTGAACTAAAGGCATGAGTGTTCTTGGATCTGCCAAGGGGGTTCGTGCGTGGCCAGGGGACTCTTGGATATGCCTAGAGTTGTCGAGATTGGCGTGAGGCGTGGTGTTCGTCACCGTGTTGCTCGCCTAAATCTATCCATGTTTTTCAGGTTACGTGTATTGCGGTGAAAGATCGGGCAAACTTCTACATCATTTGGTATCAGAGAGCTAGGTTGATCACCGCGAGGTTTGTCCGGTCAAAGATCGGTATTCAGGTTTACAAAAATTGGCAGAGTGATTTTTGTTGGTACGTATTGGTGCAAGACGACGAGTTGACGGGTTTGTCGCATCTCGTCGAGTTTGGCAAGGATTGGAAAGTGCGACGCCTTTTCAGGTGTGATTTGGTCTTCAAGACGACGAGTTAATCTCAATGTCATGGAGATAAACACGTGGAGTAGGAGGACTTTTGGCCATCCGGCGGCTGTTTCCTGCGATGGTGTACGGATCGGAGCAGTACATGGAGTCTGGCGGATGGGATTGGAAGTCCATGCACGATTGGACGCAAGGTGCCGAATTGCCGATGCTCTGTACCAACCGTCGAGAGAACCCCGCAGGTGATTGGCCAACGCATCAGAATACGTAGAATTTTTGAGCGCGGGACGTGTGGTTAGACCACGCATGCAGTGGCGATTTTTTGATTTTTTTTATTAAACTGACATGTGGGACAAACATCAGAATACGGAGCTGTACGGTGAAGGAGTGACCGTATAATCACCTCAACTCAAGTTGAGTGACCGTATTGGGTGTATTCTTAACTACAGGTACCGTATCGTGTTTTCACCTAAAGTTGAGGTACCGCTGGTGTATTTAACTTAAAAATAAAAAACAGTTTACGTGTGTTGATCGAAAAGAAAGGGTGTGCAAGGACCGGTGGATCCCGTGGACTGCTCGGTTGCAAAAGAATAAAAGTCCACGTGAGCCACTTGTTTCCGTGTGGAGACCAGGCAGAAGCCACAAAGTTGTTTCCGTTGTATCTAATTACATCAAGCCAGAATTTCAAAAAAAAAATTACATCAAGCCAGCTACATGAAGAACGGAAAGGCTGATTTCACTGGTAGAAAAATGGCCTTCGGTATGCCAGCATCAGTCCCCAAGCGTCGCGCCCCGTGACTAATGAGTCTTTATTCCCGGGTCGCCAGGAGACCCGCGACAGAAGGTCAGACGTCGCGGTTTGGGAAACGCGTTGCCGCGCGTGGAGGGAATTAATTCCGGTTGACCTCGCCGCCCGGGACTATTGGTCCTTTATTCCCCGTTCCCGTGGCCAACCGGGACCATTGGCTCTTTATTCCCCGTGCCCGTGGCCAACCGGGACTAAACATCGGCTTCTCGCCTTCCCGCGGCGGTTTTTATTTCGCGAAGAGGCAGAGGGCGCCATTTCCACTGCTCGCTCTCTTCTTCCTCTGTTCTTCCTCGTTCTTCCTCTGTTCTTCCTCTCTCGCCATTTCAAGCACACGCACGCAAAATGGCTGAATGGACGGAATACGATGGGAAGACACCATGCGGCAAGGATTTGGACGTGCTCTTCAGCAACAGTTGCGCGCGGCTGCCTGAAGCTCTAGGTCGTTTGGCCGATCTGTATTGGGCAGCTCCCGAAGAACACCGGTTCTTTGGGCTCGATCTGGAGTACACGGCGAATCAGCAGGATGTTGCCGTCATCCAGATTTCGTTCAAGGAGACGGTGTTGGTCTTCCAATGGTCAAGGTACGTAGAAGCTAGCACACGTCCACGTACAAATCTTGCATGCATGCATTTCGGGTTTTTTGGTTGCATGTGAAGATCATATGTGCTGCAACTAATCTAACACATAGCCTATTTTTGTTGTTACAGTAGCTCAAGGCATTGCCCGGACCTTGTTGATTTTCTTGTCTACAATGGGTTCGACTTTTGCAGCGTTGACATCGCGCAAGACCGCGTGAAGTTGGCGCGCATCGGTGTTGTGATACCTGAAGATCACTATATTGATCTTCAGAATCTTATCCAGTTCACCGGGCCAAAGACCGGGATGGCTGTCATGGCAAGCTACTTAATCGACCCCTGCTATCACCGGATGAAGACTGATTTCCCCCGGCAGAATCACAACTATTGGGAGGAGACCCCATTGCGCATGACGAATCTCAAGTATGCGGCCGTAGATGCATATGTTGCGTACGAGTTGTTCCGCATCTACTCGGCGGGGCCATAGATGATGTATGCGTTCGATATTGCGCATGTAATGGTTATCTATAATTAGTAGTATATATATGTAATGGATAACTTTTGTGATCGACTCTATATATATATGTTAATTATGAAATGTGATCGACTCTATGTTTGTGTTATGTGTGATCGACTCTATGCATGTAATTAATATTGTTTGTATTATTGTTCTTTATTTTTTATATATTTTTTCATTTTAAGATTTTAAAATGAATTAGTATTATTTTTCTTCATTTTTTGATATATTATTTGTATTTTTAAGATTTTAAAATGAATTTGTATTATTGTTCTTAATTTTTGATATACTATTTGTATTTTAAGATTTTAAAATTAATTAGTATTATTGTTCTTCATTTTTGATATATTATTTGTAATTTTAAGATTTTAAAATGAATTAGTTCTATTTTTCTCAATTTTTGGATATATTATTTGTATTTTTAGAAATAATACAAATTAAAAGTTAATGTTTATTTATTTATTCAAAATTATTAATTACATCATTACTTTTGTTTATTAAAAGATTTATTTGCAATTCAAACAATTAAGAAATGTGGCTTCGACTAACATGTTAATAAGATTGATATGATACTACTATCACATACATGCGTGAGAAACACTTGGATTCGGGACGGGATGGAACTCGGAAGTTAAGCGTGCTAGTGCTAGAGTAGTGGGAGGATGGGTGACCGAGCGGGAAGTATGACCATGAGTAAGTAATTTGACTAGGGATAATCTTAGTTAGACACTAAGCAAAGCAAATAATACAAATTGTGAAAAAAAGAAGGGAGTGAAAAAAAAGGGAGAGGGAGTGAAAAAAAAGGGAGTGAAAAAAGGTGAGAAAAATAATTAGAAACCAAATGAATTAAAAAAATTACGAAATAAATCTAGTCCCGGTTCATGTGGCCAACCGGGACTAAATGTCCTCCGACCCCAGGCTCCGCCACCCGCCCACGTGGACGGGCCTTTAGTTCCGGTCCGTAAGTAGCGGGACTATAGGGGGGGCCTTTAGTCGCGCGTAGCTAGTCCCGGTTGCCTGGACGGGATTAATGGGCCTGGCGAACCGGGACTGTAGGCCTTTTTTCTACCGGTGTTTGTTTGATGTACAAGGAAAGGAAAGGAATTGGAAATAGATTAACAAAAGAGAAATATAGAATATTCGGGTTTATTCTGATCGGATCGGTGGCCTTGCCAAAGGAATTACAGATCCGATTAAAAAGGAAAGTTTCTATCGTGTGTGCCCGTGCAGGCAAGGAAATAAAACGAAACGAAAAAAGGAGCATATTTCGGATCTAATTAAGGTGTTTAGCCTAGTCACGTTGCGTTTCCTATTTGAAGTGTACGTAGTCTGGTAAGGAAGGATTGTACGTGCACGTTTTGGTAGTTACGATGGAAAGTTTAGAAGAGAAAATAAAAGGTGGAGATCCGATTTGTTTGTTGGGGCTTTGAGCTATCACGTGGATTTTGGAGGAGAGGTTCGAGTCCTTCGGATCCGTTTTGTCCACGTTGTACAAAAAAAAAAAAAGTTAAATGGAAATTGGCTTGTAACGTAGGCGTGCACATTGTTTTCCTTGCTAAGCAAATACAGTACATGCAACAACAACAACAAAATAAGGTATGTTTGGAGCGGCTACATGCCAATTTTCTTGGGCACATCAGCAGTTTGCATCTGAGAATGTTTGGTAGGAGCAGTAGTCCCTTTGGTACGATCAGATGACAGATTCATTAACGTGGAAAGTTTGGCCTAGTACTCATGTTTGCACATTACGTGAAGAAAAGAAGAGGAGGATTTATGTGCAGATTGGCTCGAGTCTGTACGGCTTGTATATCGGTGGATATAAAAGTAATTAACGCGGCACAAGTTTGAAAATTGCACCCGTTGGCGTATCCGCTAATTTGGATCCTTGGTGTACGGAAATTTGTCCCGATATGTTTGGGATGATTTGTGTGGTATGTTTGCACATTGCAGTTCGCCAAAATTTGTGTCTCAATTAGCTTAGTGGTGCAAAAAATGGAGGACGCTGATTTGAGGATGCAAAAATAAAAAAGATACCGGAGTAATTTTGAAGCCATGGTTAACCCAGTTCAATTGGATTCATGGGGTATAAAGATTCACCGAGTTACCTATCATTTCCCCTTGGGATTCAGATAGGCACTTCCCAATCTTCCTCAACTAATCCTTGAGATTCTATTGGCGTGGTGGACCGGCCACGCGTGTGAAGCGGTTTCAATTAAGGTGATTTCAGTTGGATTGATCATTCCGTAGGCGGCCCTAGGGGTTTAGTTGACGGAAGATTTGGGATTCTTCGGTTCTTACTAGTTATCTCCCCTCGATTCCCCACGTTTTCCCCTCAATTTCACCCGATTTCCCCTCGTTCCCCTCTCGTGTTCATCGTGTTCATTGTTTGTTCTTCGTGTTCTTGGTCAATTCGTGAAGATCGGGCCACCCTAGGAGTGAACCCTCCATATCACTAGTGCTAGTGGATCCACAATGTCCACAACAAGAAACAGGGATATGAGCTGATGAGGACATCCCTAGCTCTTCACCTATTGTTACACATGATAATGTTGTTGTCCAAGATAATGGAGTGAGACTTGGTCCCATGAAAAGATCAAGGACTTAAATATTAGAACAACAGGTGAATTCACTCCTACTTGAGTATAATGTTTATAATTATGAGAACTTTATACTACCTAAATCTATGCATCTATGTATGATCGATTTTATTAATAACACAAGCATGCTTGGAGGAGAACATCAAGAGGAGCTGGAAAACAAGGATGAGAAGCTAGAAAACAAGATTACACTTGGGAAAAACAACATGTACAAGGTGAAAACAAGATAGGAGCTGCTGGAAAACAACATGTACATGGTGTAAAACAAGACACGAGATGGTGAGAACAAGAGTACAAGTGTGGAAAACAACTTCTAGCTTGTTATTCCACACTTAGAGAGAGTAAAACAAGAGGAGAGCGCCCCATTGGATATCAATGCGCCACATAGAAGTCCTATTTTCAATAGGCATGGTTTGTATACAATTTTGGCCGAACCCCCTAATGTTTGGGTCGGTTTGTATCAAGTTGGGTCGGTTTGGTTGAGTCCAAACTCAACTATTGAGTTTAGGTCGAGTCCTATTCGGGTTGGGCTTGTGTGCTTGCACAAGGGGACTTGTGGTCGCACCCAAACCCCTCATAAATAGATAGGTTGCGAGTTGGGGGAGTTTAGACTATGTTAAAACATAAACCCTAGACCTCTAGATTGAAATCGCTTGTAAGCATTCATCTGGAAGTTATACTGCAAACTTTTCGTGTTACATGTTGTTTTATTGGGAATAAGACGGTACAGGACCACCTCGTAGTCGGTGGCTACGTTGTGCAAGTGTGTGGAGTTGAGAATATCCTTGGGGTTGCAAACTGTTGCATTGGCGTCAGGGATCAGCCGGGAGAGTTTTCAGTAAGACACAATTTACCAATTCGAGTTATCTGTGAGGAGTTCATCGAGAAGATTGGGCCACCCCTTATCATCTTGGTATCAGATTTACAGGTTGCCTCGGTAAGCTGTTATTTATCCCTTAGATTCGAGTGTTTTTATTCCTATACAGAAAATTGCCCCACAAAAATAGTTTAGATCATTGCCATAGCCGTACTTCATCTTTAGTTTCAATTTCTAGTTGTTATTTTTGTGTTTGTTTTGCGTCCCATTTTTCTGTTTTTGAGTCTTTTGTTTCAGTTAGGTTTAGGGTTCTTAGCTATCTAATCGAGTTCTTATCAAAAAAAATACCAAAAAGAATCGTTGCGGTTGTTGTTTCCTTTGTCCAATTCGAGTTGCAATCGGATTCCTACCGCGGCACAGTTTTCGCCGTTTCGCTGCCGCCGTACGCTGCTCTGTCGTGTCCTAGTCGCAGTAGGAGTCCACCCGCGCGTTACCAAACCCGCGCGCTCACCGTATCCGCTCTTACAAATCACCTCACGCGCGCTGCCGCAACACGGCGACTCGCGGCAGAAAATCTCTGCCGCCGCTGCCGCGCCTTACTGGCTCGCTACCGCGCACACACACCGTGGCACAGACGGCAGCGTTTCACTGCCGCGCGCTATTCTCCTGTCGTAGCCGCGCAAGCCCTACCACCGGCAACGTTTTTGCGTGTTTTCTCTGCCGCCGCGACACAGAAGTGAGCTATTTTCTGCCGCACCCTAGTAGTTGCTATTAGGTTAGTTTCTTTTTGTTTTTCCTTCTCGTTTTCTTAGGAGCTTCCAATCTGATCCTTGTGAACCTTAGCCACAGCCTATCTACAACATTTTAATAGGTACCTTGCCCACAAGTATAGCTATTTTGTGGTCTGACAGCTGCTCTTTCTCACATATACCATTGTGCTTCACTTGATTATTGGTTCATATTGCTCCTAGTTGTTATTAATGTTGGGAATATGCCCTAGAGGCAATCATAGATGATGTAATTCCCAATGTATTCATAAAGTTATTAAGTTGTCCTTTGGTTTGAACATCTGATATATGTCATTGAATATGTGATTCGATTGTGGAACTATGTATTCATGTTGTTCATACTAATTGTCCTTGGTCGTTAAGGTTGTGCTGGACACACACCCTAGACTAATGTGAGTGTTGGCTGATGACACGGTTCCACTTGTCATGGGCATGGTGATGCCATTCCAACATTCACGGACTTGGCTAAAGAGTTTAGCAAGTCGGACTGACCCACATTGAGATGCAACGATCAAGTCGTCATTTGTAGTCTCAATCAATGTAATCCTTAGACCTGAGGTTGTCGCACAATCCGAGTTGTGGATCACCGACTTAGGTTCTGTCAAACGTTGTTCTGTGACAAGGCAACTATAAAGGCAGAGTTCGGGTCGAATGAGAAGCAAGCTGCGTGATGTGGATAATCAAGATGGGATTTCGCCCCTCCGATTGGAGAGATATTCTCTGGGCCCTCTCGAGTGATATGATTCAGGAAGCATGGCCATGCGCGACTCAGTTAAGTGTTAACTGTGTCTATTGACTAAAGAGTTAGTCAGATGAATCACATATCACGGATCGAGAAGAGAGTTGAGCTATTTAAGGGATGACGATAAATCGCCTATAGCTCGACAAGGTATATCGTGAGGCAAAAAGGACTAAGATGAATATCACATTGAAAGGTATGTCGTCATGACTCAATGGGACTTGGGAGTCGGCACGTTCTGCTAGGAGCCGCTACCGATTGATCGATTGAGAGTTGGACTCTAATCGTGTCCAAGTCGCCATGAGCCTGCAGGGTCGCACACTTAAGAGCGGGAGCAAACATTGGTTGGGTTGGACCCGAACCGGAAATGGACTGAGTTAGTGAGTCGGACTCACAGAGGGAATGGGCCACAAGTGTTGTGCAGCCCATTACCATACGCTATATAAAGAGGGGCGCAGGTTGCCCAGCGGGCACGTTAGTCCACTCTCCCATGCGTTGGGAACCCTAGCCCCACTCAGTCCAGCCGCCGCACCGGACCTAGCAGTCCGCCGTCGGAGCTCCTCCTCGTACGTGTGGATACCGGCAGAGGTGCTGTACGTTCAGCACTTCGACGTTCGAGGGATTGGATCGGCCGGACCGGATCGTGGGACTGCACTGCCCCGACCCGACGCGCTACATCGATAATCCGCACCTGCGCGTCTAGTGGTAATACTCGTGGCCTTCTACCTCGGCTAGATCTTGGTAGTATCGCGTAGGAAAAAGTTTTCGTTTATCTCTACGCGTGCCAACAGTGGTATCAGAGCGGTAGCTTCTGGTATTAGGCCCGAGATCCGTACATATGTGATATGTAGTTAGCGTTAGATGTGATCTAATTGCTGTTTTGGTGGTCGGTCTATGAGATAGATCGGTTTTGTACAAGGTTGATTGGATCAATCGTACTCGGGGTTAATGGATGATCAGGTTTCCGTGATCATACTGCTAAGGTCGTGGAACAACTTACCCCTACCGGTCGGCTTCCGCCATCGGGGTATACCGTGACACATAAATCCAGTTGCGGTGATCGAAGATCAAAGAGTTTGGTCGAATCGGAATACGGATCAGATTCGGGTAAAATCGTTTTATCCGATGAAGAAATCCATGATCGGAATGCAGAAGAGATCTGCGTTTTCCGAAATCAACGGGCGCTGCCCGCACCCGCGAGGGGCGCTGCCCCTTCGATCCCCGCCCGCTATCCGGCTAGCGGGACCGCCGTCATCCTGTCGTAGCGCCTTAGATGTCGTTGCGAGTTTCACAACGCCGGTAGATATCGTATCTATGCATAACTTGTTTTTGCAGGAAGTTGTGAATGGTATGGCTTATGTGCATGTGATGTGTGTAATCCATACATGATCTGCGTATCATGTTTTTTGTCAGCCGGCTGGAGCCTAGGTGCTGTCATTTTATTGTATACCGGCCTGCGTGTCGGATTCTCTATGTAAATTTCATTTACTTAGCTAGTGTAGCTTGTTGGAGAACCCGGATGGCATGCAAGTCGATGTACAAGTCGGCTACATGGAGTAAGATGGCACGTGACAAGAGTTGGCACGAGTCGACTTACAAGCTTCGTGGAGATGGAGATCACCATGAAGAGAGCCATACCATTTCACATTATAATTGCTTTATTTGTGTTATTGTTATGTCTCTATTTACCTCTATTTAGATAGTTGGTAGATTCTTTAATCCCTCAAAGAAGGTCTAGTCGGTCGCCCCGCCAGTGTTGCACCATCACAAGTCGGACATTCTTGGTAGTGGGCTCATAAAATTGAGGTGCTACCAATTCTTTCGGTTAGGTGGGTTTGAGTCGGACTCTTAACGCAGAAGCACTTGGTAATCTAGACGAGTCCATCACAACGGTTGTGGGGCTCGGGGCGAGGTAGGTTGGGAGCGGGGCATGTGATGTCACCCAACTAACAGGAGTCGTATAGAGATACGATTGGCAAGGTGTTGCCTACCTAGATCACTTGACGGCTAGCGGTGATGCTAAAGCTCACTAGTCGGCTTGCTTATTTAGGGTCTGAATCACTTAGCAACCATCGGAGGGATGTTGGTTCTAGTGGGAGCATAAGTATTAAAACGTTTTTAATATGCCTGCTCTTTTATGAATGCATGTCTTAAGTGTTTTTGCGTATTTTCTGTTGTAGATCAATGGCACCAGCAACCTTCCTCAGTTGTCCACTTTTGCGTTGAGGTCAATCCTAGAGAAAGATAAGCTAATGGAATTAATTTCACCATCTGGTATCGTAATCTGAGGATAGTCCTCAAGCATGACAAGAAAGAACATGTTCTAGAAATCCACTTCCAGATGAGCCTGATGACGATGCGACTGTCGCTGTCATGAATGCCTACCGTAAGGCTAGAGATGAGTCTACGGAGTTAGCTGTCTTATGGCTTGCACACATGGAACCGGACTTGCAGCAGCAGTTCCGAGAATGTTGAGGCTACGATATGATCGAAAGCCTCAAAAGTATGTTCCAGGCTCAAGCAAGGACTGAGAGGTATCAAGTCTCCTCAAGCTTTGCTTGGCTGTAAGCTGAAAGACGGCGATCCACTGAGTCCGCATGTAATCAAGATGATTGGTTACATACAGTCTTTGGATCGCTTGGGCTTCTCAATTAAAGAAGAGATCGCCACTGATATAATTCTGAACTCTCTTCCTAGTGCGTATGGTCGTTCATCTCGAACTACCAATGCATGGTATGGATAAGAGTATCACTGAATTACATGGATGCTCAAAACGGCAGAGGCTGATATCAAGAAAGGCGCCAGTCAAGTGTTGATGGTGCAGAATAAGGCTAAGTTCAAGAAGAGTTCTTGGACTAAGAAGAAGAAGGATAAGTCAGGAGGTAGCGCCATGGCCCTGTCCAGAGTGCTCCCTCAAAGACTAAGCCTTCTCCTGCAGCCGGAGCCAATTGCTTCTATTGCAAGCAGGATGGCCACTGGAAAGAGGAACTGCACCAAGTATTTGGCTGACAAGGCCAAGAGTGGAGGTATGACTTCCGACTCAGGTACACTTGTGTGCAATGTTATAGACATTTATCTTGCTGATTCCCCTAATAGTTCTTGGGTATATGATACCGGATCAGTCATTCACATTTGCAACTCGTTGCAGGGGCTGGTAAGAACTAGGAGCGTGGCAAGAGGAGAGGTTGATATTCGGGTCGGCAACAAGGCGAGAGTCGCTGCGTTGGAAAGTCGGCACGATGCAACTTCATTTACCTTCAGGATTTATTTTGGAACTAAATAATTGTTATTATGTTCCAGCGCTTAGTCGAAACATTATTTCGCCTCATGTTTGATGAGACAAGGTTATGAGTCGAATATAAGAATAATGGTTGTTCTTTATATTTGAAAGATATGTTTCATGGCTTTGCACCCGTTCAGAACGGGTTATTTATTTTAATCTTGATAGTGAATCAGTCTATAACATAAATGTTAAAAGGTTGAAACCAAATGATCTGAATATGACTTACTTTTGGCACTGTCGGCTTGGTCATATAAGTTGGAAGCGCATGAAGAAGCTCCATGATGATGGACTTCTAACTTCGTTTGACTTAGAGTCATTCGAGACATGTGAATCATGCCTACTAGGCAAAATGACCAAGACACCTTTTGCAAGGAGTTGTGAAAGGGCATCCGACTTGTTGGAACTAATACATAGTGATGTATGTGGTCCAATGAGCACGACAGCCAGAGGTGGTTATGAGTACTTCATTACCTTCACTGATGATTTGAGTAGGTATGGATATATCTATTTAATGAAACACAAGTCGGAAGCCTTTGAAAAGTTCAAGGAATTCCAGAGTGAGGTACAAAATCAGCTCGGCAAGAAAATAAAGTTTCTACGGTCGGACCGTGGAGGCGAGTACATGAGCCATGAGTTTGATGACCATCTAAAGAGTTGTGGAATAGTTCCTCAACTCACTCCTCCGGGTACACCGCAGAGAAACGGTGTATCGGAACGGAGAGAAATCGGACCTTGTTGGACATGGTACGATCAATGATGAGTCGGACAGATCTACCTTTATCATTTTGGGGTTATTGTCTAGAAACTGCAGCTTTCACACTAAACAGAGTACCATCAAAGTCAGTAGAGAAGACACCACATGAGATGTGGACTGGTAAAAAGCCAAGTTTGTCTTTTCTAAAGATTTGGGGTTGTGAAGCATTTGTCAAGCGACTTCAGTCGGACAAGCTCACGCCCAAGTCGGATAAGTGTATTTTCGTGGGGTATCCGAGGGAAACCTTGGGGTACTACTTCTACAACCGGGAAGAGGGCAAAGTGTTTGTCGCTCGGAATGGTGTCTTCCTTGAGAAAGAGTTTCTCAGTCGGGAAGTCAGTGGGAGCACGGTGCAACTCGAAGAAATTCGAGAGGAACCAGCTAGGGGCGAGCCGGCAATGGCCTTGGAGGCTGATCCGGTCGTGGTACCTACACCGGTAACAGCACCTGAACCACGGAGATCTGCCAGATTACAGAGTGCTCGAGATGTTTTACTGTTAGACAGTAACGAGCCGGCAACTTATTCGGAAGCAATGGTGGGATCTGATTCCGAGTCATGGCTTGGAGCCATGAGATCCGAGTTAAAGTCCATGGATGAAAACCAAGTTTGGAATTTGGTTGATCTGCCTGACGGTGCAAGACCCGTCGAGTGCAAATGGGTCTTTAAGAAGAAAATTGATATGGATGGAAATATTTCCGTCTATAAAGCACGACTTGTCGCGAAGGGGTTCCGACAGGTTCAAGGAGTTGACTACGACGAGACATTCTCGCCTGTAGCGATGCTTAAATCAATTCGGATCATGTTAGCCATAGCAGCTATTTCGACTATGAGATATGGCAGATGGATGTCAAGACGGCTTTCCTTAATGGAAATTTAACTGAGGACGTGTATATGATACAGCCCGAAGGTTTTGTCGATCCAGCTAATGCTGACAAGGTATGCAAACTTCAGAAATCCATTTATGGGTTGAAGCAAGCATCTCGGAGTTGGAACATTCGCTTTGATGAGGTAGTCAAATCGTTTGGCTTCATCAAGAGCGATCATGATTCTTGTTTATACAAGAAGTTTAGTGGGAGCAAAGTAAACTTTCTAATCTTATATGTGGATGACATATTGCTGATTGGAAATGATGTCATGATGTTGCAAGAAACCAAAGAGTCATTGGAAAGGAGTTTCTCAATGAAGGATTTGGGTGAGGCAACTTACATATTAGGAATCAGGATCTATAGAGATAGATCCAGGCGGCTCATTGGATTGAGTCAGAGTACTTATCTGGACAAGGTTTTGAAGAAATTCAAAATGCAAGAGTCCAAGAAGGGATTCTTGCCGATGTCCCATGGTATAAAACTTAGCAAGACTCAGTGTCCTTCGACGACTGATGAGCGAAGTCGGATGAGTGTGATCCGTATGCTTCGGCAATCGGATCCATCATGTATGCCATGATTTGTACTAGGCCAGATGTTTCCTATGCTCTAAGTGTTACGAGCAGATACCAGGCTGACCCTGGCGAAGCCCACTGGGCAGCGGTTAAAAACATTCTTAAGTATTTAAGAAATACTAAGGAAATGTTCCTAGTTTATGGAGGTGATGAGGAATTCAGTGTAAAGGGTTACACGGATGCGAGTTATCTCACCGACTCAGATGATTCTCGTTCGCAATCGGGATACGTGTTCGTAATGAACGGAGGAGCTGTGAGCTGGAAGAGTTCCAAGCAAGATACGGTGTCTGCATCTACAACAGAGGCTGAGTATATTGCTGCCTCAGAGGCGGCAAAGGAAGCTGTTTGGATCAGGAACCTCCTGATTGATCTTGGTGTGGTTCAGGGCGCGTCCAATCCTTTGGACGTATATTGTGACAACAATGGTGCTATCGCACAGGCCAAGGAACCTAGACAACACCAGAAGAACAAACATATACTCATGCGGTACCACCTCATTCGCCAGTTTGTCGAACAAGGTGATATCAAGTTATGCAAAGTACACACGGATGCAAACATTGCAGATCCGTTGACAAAGGCGCTACCACAGCCTAAGCATGAGGCGCACACGAGAGGTATGGGCATTAGATGCCTAGGCATATGATGCCAAGATGATTGACTCTAGTGCAAGTGGGAGACTGTTGGGAATATGCCCTAGAGGCAATCATAGATGATGTAATTCCCAATGTATTCATAAAGTTATTAAGTTGTCCTTTGGTTTGAACATCTGATATATGTCATTGAATATGTGATTCGATTGTGGAACTATGTATTCATGTTGTTCATACTAATTGTCCTTGGTCGTTAAGGTTGTGCTGGACACACACCCTAGACTAATGTGAGTGTTGGCTGATGACACGGTTCCACTTGTCATGGGCATGGTGATGCCATTCCAACATTCACGGACTTGGCTAAAGAGTTTAGCAAGTCGGACTGACCCACATTGAGATGCAACGATCAAGTCGTCATTTGTAGTCTCAATCAATGTAATCCTTAGACCTGAGGTTGTCGCACAATCCGAGTTGTGGATCACCGACTTAGGTTCTGTCAAACGTTGTTCTGTGACAAGGCAACTATAAAGGCAGAGTTCGGGTCGAATGAGAAGCAAGCTGCGTGATGTGGATAATCAAGATGGGATTTCGCCCCTCCGATTGGAGAGATATTCTCTGGGCCCTCTCGAGTGATATGATTCAGGAAGCATGGCCATGCGCGACTCAGTTAAGTGTTAACTGTGTCTATTGACTAAAGAGTTAGTCAGATGAATCACATATCACGGATCGAGAAGAGAGTTGAGCTATTTAAGGGATGACGATAAATCGCCTATAGCTCGACAAGGTATATCGTGAGGCAAAAAGGACTAAGATGAATATCACATTGAAAGGTATGTCGTCATGACTCAATGGGACTTGGGAGTCGGCACGTTCTGCTAGGAGCCGCTACCGATTGATCGATTGAGAGTTGGACTCTAATCGTGTCCAAGTCGCCATGAGCCTGCAGGGTCGCACACTTAAGAGCGGGAGCAAACATTGGTTGGGTTGGACCCGAACCGGAAATGGACTGAGTTAGTGAGTCGGACTCACAGAGGGAATGGGCCACAAGTGTTGTGCAGCCCATTACCATACGCTATATAAAGAGGGGCGCAGGTTGCCCAGCGGGCACGTTAGTCCACTCTCCCATGCGTTGGGAACCCTAGCCCCACTCAGTCCAGCCGCCGCACCGGACCTAGCAGTCCGCCGTCGGAGCTCCTCCTCGTACGTGTGGATACCGGCAGAGGTGCTGTACGTTCAGCACTTCGACGTTCGAGGGATTGGATCGGCCGGACCGGATCGTGGGACTGCACTGCCCCGACCCGACGCGCTACATCGATAATCCGCACCTGCGCGTCTAGTGGTAATACTCGTGGCCTTCTACCTCGGCTAGATCTTGGTAGTATCGCGTAGGAAAAAGTTTTCGTTTATCTCTACGCGTGCCAACAATTAAGGCCATTGGAAAAATACAAAAAAATAGAAAACAAGTAAAAAAAAGAGAAAACAGAAAAATTGAAAGGAGGCCGAATTGCTATCATTACTTACTAGTGGAGCTTGCATTACACCACATTGTGACACTTGGTTTCCTTCATTGAGAAATCTCGTGCCTGTCTATTGTGAGCCTAGCTAGTGAATTTCTAGTGCATTGCAAAATCTCATCCATAAATGCTTTGCCACATTTGTCTCCGTTATTGGTGTGTGTTTCCTTGGGTCTTTTTATACCATCACATAACAACAAATAGGACTTGTTACTTTGATGATTGTTAGGTATCCATACCAAGCCCCACTAAATAACCTTGTTTGCCTTTGTGAGAGTTAAAACCAGGGTATTCTCTTCTTCACATCAAGCACACTAGTTGCCACTACTTTTTGGTAAGTATTTCTACTCACTTTGGAACGGTAAGGTACTCAATTGTCTTTCTAGTTTTGAGTGAGTTGTGAGAGAACACCACATACAGATACTTGTTTTCTGTTTTCACTAACCTACTAATGGATCCTTCTAGTGATTATCTTGTGCATCAAAAGAAGGACCATGCCGAGGGAGTGAATTGGAGGGAGTATGAGGCATTGCGTGATGTGTTGACACAACAAATGACAGCTAACCACAAAGATTCACAACAATTTGTGACCGATGCTTGTGATCCCCTCTATGACGCAATGCAAGCAATGGAGAATAAAATAGGGGAGACACATAAATTGGCCGAGGCCAATAATGAGCAAGTGACCACCATCCAAAATTCTATTGCCACATTTACTACTCAACTTGCCGATCTCTAGAATTTAATTGCACAAAGACTGCCTGTTCATGATGATGATAATGCTAGTGTGCATAGTGATGCTAATAATGGAGTTGATGGAGTGGAAAACAATGGAGGCCGTGGAGTTAGAGGAGAGAGGGGCCGAGGAGCATTTCAAGGCCGAGCCAATTTTCTTCCAAGGCGTGTGCCCCTTAATGCACCTCCTGCAAACAATAGGGATGATGATGCTTTGGGTAAACCAAAATTCTCTATACCACCTTTCAGTTTTGATGTCATGGCTATTGAGGAGTATTTGTTATGGGAGCCCAAGATTGAAAAATTATGGCGTTTGCATGAGTACACTGAGGACAGGAAAATCAAATTAGCTTCTTCTGAGTTTGATGGCTA